>JAWPHD010006280.1:0-147393 GCA_037043455.1 Cyrtodaria siliqua | reverse complement strand
TGTGCACTATTCAAATGCAGGGATCAAAATGGGATGCGAGGTAGTACTGGGTTTTTACAGACCAGTGGACCTTAAGGGGTACTGGTCCGTGTCAACTCAGTACTGGTCCGTATAATAAATATCCATAAAATCAGAACAAAAATCATTCTAACATATATAAAGCCATTTTATAATACAATTCACCATTCGTGTATATTATCTACCTTGACTAGAAAACAGCCTAGGAAAGTGACCGACGAAAAATGTGTGACATTCAGAAAACACGTGTCGCGTTACTTTGTCACTCGCGACCACTGGTGTAAATCGACTATTTTCTCTGATAAAACATACTAAAAACCAGCAGCAGGTAAACCTCAGTAAGGTTCAAAATCGTCCAACATTGTCTTTTATTTGCATTTAGACACGAGAAAGTGAGAAATCTCTTGACATGCTAAGCCTTTGACCGCACACATACCTATTGAAAACAAATGGGCGCCGCCATTTTAATTTGCCCGTCATTTATAAGATGCGTAGCGATTGGTTCACAGCCAGGCGTTTCCTGCCAATCACAAGTGATTCACTTTCCCTAGACTGTTTCTAGTCAAGTACGAGAGCCGTGTCTCCCAAATTTAATATTTTTCTGTCACTTTTAAACATCTCAGTGAACGAAATGGATTTTTCAGACGCTTTGTCCTTTTGTTGTATGTATGCAAGGTGTGTATTTGACGATGTTGGGTAGACTAAAGCAGATATACAGCACTCGCAAATACGGACTAGTGCACCTGTTTGTGTACCTCCGCCCGTACCTCGTCCATCTCGCATTTGCGAGCGGGCGAGCGCCTATTTCGTTCCCTGCACAAATGTGTAAAAAAAAAACTAACAGAATGCCGCGACTTAAAAAAAGAGCAAAATTGCCGTTGTGTCCCTTTAAATGTATGCCTGGTGCGGAACCTAGGATAGCACATATTGTTGTCCCCGCAATGAATATTCTGGTAAATAAGGGGGTAATTTTAGTTTCATCAATCATTATATTTAGACCATCTAAAATAGAAAATATCAATATTTTTCCACACCACAAGAAAAACAGAATTGACACTTTCTCACTTGACAATTCGAGCTCCCAGTGGGATTCGAACCCTCAGGAGTGAAACAGTTTTGGATGCAGCGTCTTCACTAATCCCGGCTACGGCGGCAATTTTAGGGTAAGACATACGGGATAAAAGTGTATTTATCATGAACTAAGGCGGATTCAGGGTTAGGGCGGACCCCCGCACCCCCCACTCTCTAAAACCCCACAAGTAACTAAACCTATGCATGCCGAATTACATGGGGCGCGCGCCATTTCTACTGTTAGTCATCATTGGATTTAACATAAAATTATTCTGGAAAAATACAACAGAATTCACTAAACGTCATAAACATTTTTATTTCGAAGGATCCTGCGGTCCCCCAGCCTCCATCCCTTCCACATACAACTACTCCAAACCAAAATCTGATGTGTATTTTCCTCGCAGAACGTTTTTAGTGATCAATTATTATTCAGGGCAAGCCCCTTTAAAACTCCAGCCGAGTCTGGGTGGTTGCATGTGTCACGGTTTATTGGATATCTAACACAGGTAGATTGATGTTGCATTGACTTGCCCGGTTAGCTCAGTCGGGTAGGGCATCGGAACGGTTGTCCGAAGGACCTTGGGCTTCGAGCCCCGCTCTGGCTGCACATTTATTGTTTCTAAACCCCTGTGATATTTGGCGCCCAACGTGGGGCCCAGTAGGTGACTGAGTAAACCCCGAGAAAAATTCGAAATGCTTCTCTGTTATCCATGGAAATTCGAGGACAATCTTCAGTCTGCTAGGGGGAGTTTGTCACGGTTCATAGATATCTAACAGGTAGACTGATTGTTACATTGTCCGGCCGGTTAGTTCAGTCGGTAGAGATCCGGAACGGTAGTTCCGAAGGTCCCGGGTTCGAGCCCCCGTTCTTGCTGCACATTTGTCTAACCCTGTGACTTTTTGGCAACACAACGGGGGACCGTGACGGAGTAAACTCCGAGAAACATTCGAAATGATTCTCTGTACCCCATGGAAATTCGAGGACGAATTTCAGTATGTAGGGGGAGTGTGTCACGGTTTATGGATATCTAACTGTTTTAAGAAAAACTAATCTGAAATGTGACGTATATTGACAGAAATATAAATATGTATTTTTTAATTTGATTTTTTATTGGCTTTTTTTGCTGACACAAACCCCTGTGAGACTACTAAAACCCAGGTTGTTATACGACTTTGAGATCAGCCCCCTAACATGTTCTCTGCTTAGGTATTTAGTCTGAAGTCATAGTCGTTAATCGTAGTTAGTTGTACAGGTCTATTACGACACTACGTGCAGTCCGAGCAGTCCGAGTAACATGGCATTGTGCAATGGATGTGCGTGTTTCACACCAGGTATCCGTGTCGAGAACTGTATATATGGGTGTCGAAATCGTAAGAATTTGTCAACAGGATCGCAAGCCATTTATCCAGAGTAGGCCAGTGGCCAATATCATTACGGCAAAGGGGTAAGTCAAATCTATTTTCATTTTGTTGTAAATTATTTGTCGTATTTAAATTGTTGTTCTTGAAGGAAATATCTGCCGGTAAAAAGCTATAGATAGTGTAGCAGGATATTGTCTTTAAGGTGTATGGATTTTGTGAAATGGGAAAAGAAGTGGGTGGGGTACATCATATGAATATGTATGCTTTGAAGGATAGTTAATTAAAATTCCTTATAAAACCATGATATGAAATGGAATATTACTAATTGGTTTAACATAAAACAATTGGAAATTTATAATTATAAAGTAAGATTATTTATTTCTTCATAAAGGAACCTTATTTTAGATTACCGTCGTTCTTTATATGTATTCCAGATAATTTCTAATAAACTTACCTGAATAATAAAGTCCAAATATCCAAGCAGAATAGCAACCACCATTAAAATCCTTTAAAACTGCATACGTTATTTAGCAATTTATATTTCAAATCACCAACCCTCACGGAATTTGGCATTAAATGCAGACTTTCACTTTATACAATAAAGTAGTGCAAGTGCTTGGTATGGTGGGCAGTAAGTGACAATAAATCAGTGTTTACAATATCATTAAATTTCCAGTGTAATTCTTGTATGGACAAGTTCATTTCCGACAGGAAACTGAACAGACCATATGGCTTACAGGCAGGACATTGGCAAGGCATACAGATAGTATTAAAAAACGAAGTATATATTCAATATACCTATAAATCAATGAGTATCAATGCACCACTGCTCAAGTCTGTTTGGAGATCTGAAACTTCATATGCTGTGTCCTCCTGGTCATAACAGAACTTCATATAACAGCTGCGGGTTGACCGTCTCTACCCTTCTTTCACATCGAGTACAGTACCTGCAAAATCAACACAGTGTTCTACACAGCGAGTACAGTACCTGGAAAATAAACAGTACATGCACGGGTGACAATCGCTTCTCATGGTTTGAGTTTCTAACCTCCATGTTGGTTGGACCTACTGAATGTTTTTTCAAAAATGATAGATATTTCAATTACCAAGGCATTTCACTGAATTTTACTAGATTACCAGTACGTGATTTTTAGACTAAACTGTTTCTGTACATTGAGAGAACTAAAGGCATAAGATGTTAATATATTGTCAAGTTGAAGTATGATATCAGGGAAATTGTGTTCCTTGTTGTTCAATTACAGTATGAAAGCGAAATTAATGATATTAGCTGCCAGTAATTAACAACACCAGTTGAAATTGTTTCATATATTTATGGCATTTATTAACCGGAAAATTATATTATTTTCAGACAGTACAACAAAACTTTATTTCCAGTACCTTTGAACCACTGTTTCCTTTGTAGTTTCATCCATACACCATTCATTGAGAAATTCTTCTTCCCACAAATTTACTGATGACTTTTCTCTTTCTGTCGTGGATGACTCTGTAAGCAGTTACGTTTTAGGGTATTTTATAATGGCTGTAGTAAATGCTTTAAGTTTACAGGTGTTTTTTTGTTAAACTTTATATCTTTCTTTACTCTGATTTCACTATATATTTATATTGTAGGTGGATAAAAGATGTTGTTTAAAATATTTAGAAGTCAAATCTGTACATTAAGCAGAAACAGAAGGATGTATTTCTAAAGAAAATGAATTTAATGGAACTGCATTTGGAAGAGGTTTACACTGTATGTGCCAGTGTACTGTGACATACTGATTAATATGCATATGTATAAAATATATACAACATGATTTATTTATTTTCTATTTAGTTTACAAAAGCATATAATGATTAGTCCGAATTTTTCATCATGTCGCCAAAGCGCAGGTTAGTTATTTGACAATACGTTATCATAGTAAATTTACTATTCTATTCCATTTTTTTTAAATAAGTTCAATAATTGTCAATTATTTTTTACAGCATCATTATTGAAGCCATAAAACGAAATATTTCTATATTGTAGGTAGTGTCCTTCCTCCACCATTTCTTGCATGCTTATGTATGTTTACAGTAGTGCAGAAACTGACTGAGTACATACGTTAATGACATGGTAATGATTTTAGTATAAGCAGAATAATTTCATTTATGGCAATTACTATTAATATTAGTATTTTACCGCTTGGACTGTATCTGTACTACAACTGGGCTGTGGTGTTTGCGGGGAGTATCTTTACTACAACTGGGCTGTGACACATATGTACAGGGAGGTGTTTACTTGATCTGTTACAGCTCTGGCAACGAGGAGCATCACTTGGCTACAAATAAGACAATTAAAGACAATTAATAATGTTCGGCAGAGGATCTTACATAAACATGAGTGCCTGTTTACATACTGAATGAATGAATTTAGTGGGAAAAAATTGGCTGTGCTGAACATAAAAATTGATGCAACCTAAATGTATAACACGATGTTGTATGTTTATATGATGACATCACAACTACATGTATTTTCTGTACAACACTGTAAACATTCACTGTAGATCATTGATTTCTTTTACTCTATACATGTATGTTAGTGATTAGGAAAACCAATGACATGCTTTCGATGCAGACAGAGTTGAAAGAAAAAAGATAATTAGGCCTTCCTTTGCTTATTGATTTATTACACACGTTTCATATGATAAATATACATGTATCATGGCTTTCAACACCATGTGATTAATTATATACCTTTTTCTTGGTCGTGTTTACTGCAGGAAAAGGTGATCTTACTGTCTTTTTTGGGACTGTATCTTGTTCATACTGAAATGAGAGGAATACATACATTTATGTATATTTAAGGGTCATTTCCAACAATGGTATTATTATTGGCTTTGCGTGTATTCTATGGATTGAATGTTAAATGTGAGAGAAAGTCATCTATAGTAATATATGGTTACAATAATGCAAAATACAAATTAGTCCAGGGCTCGAATTTAGCACTCGTAAACTCGCAAACTACAAGTTGATTTCAGAAAATACAAATTGAAATTGTCACCTTCACAAACACGACGTCCAAATGGACCTGAGTCGCTCACCTGAAAATGTTTGCAAAGAGGAAAAAGTATTTAACAAATGCAATTGATTATTAGATTTAAAAGTTTCTACGACATAAGGTAAAGTTCAAATACTTGGTTCTTCATATTTACAGATAATGTTTGTATGAAAACGGATGGATAGGAAACCCCTTACCATAGCAACTTCATTTATACAACTTTTGTAGTTCAGGAGATGGCGATCATTTATAAATAAAAACTTTCAAAATGTGTTCAGCAGTTGCAATTGTTGAGAAGAGTTTTGAATGTTTTGACCATACATGTATGTTATGGCTCCCATCTTAGATGTCGCATTGACGTAATTTGTAACATTTTGGAATAATTTGACGTCATTATCATCTATGTAACCAAGAGCTAACGGACAGACAAAACACGGTCACAAAAGCTCACTTTCAGCCTTCGGGTCAGGTGAGGTAAAAACTGTCATTTAATCATGTCCATACAAGTTAGCATGAGTAATGCCATGTCTGTACAAGTTAGCATGAGTAATGCCATGTCTGTACAAGTTAGCATGAGTAATGCCATGTCTGTGCATGAGTAATGTCATGTCTGTACAAGTTAGCATGAGTAATGCCATGTCTGTACAAGTTAGCATGAGTAATGTAAAATGATGAAATAACAAAAGTTAAAAAAAAATATGTTACTTGCTGTCATTTACAACAGAATCTTAAATGACTTAAGTAATCTACTGCACAGAAATTAAAGGAGACAAAAATACTAAGTATTAGGCCTAAAAAAAAAATTGTTTGGTTCTGGTAAGTTAAACATGTTCAAAATTGGTAGGTTGGGTAGGTCGGATTTTTTTGATTTTCTTTTTAAGGATTGTTTTTTATGAACGCAAAGAAGATACACTGAATTATGTACTATAATTACTATAATTATAATTGTTTTCACTTGTTTACATACATACTTTATATTGTTATTTTTTTTCGAAAACGTCAGGGTCGGCGTGTTTTTGTAGGTAGGGTCGGGTGACCCGAACCACACAATTTGTTTTTTTAGGCCTTAGAATGCCTTTTTGCCAGTTGAAAATATTTGCACTTTCCAAAAAAGAACATGGTGTTAACAATATAATTTCTACCCCTGATTGCGGTAAAAAACCATATACATGTAGCCTTACCCATGGAGAAGCAGGTTTCCTGATGCCAGTAACTGTGCCATGTCTTGGTAAAGCAAGCTCAGGAAGAACAAATTTCCGGTAAAATGCTTCTAATTTTGGAACCATACTTTCCCACAGTTGCTCATCTCGATGTATCCGTTGAACGTGTATAACATACGGTTCTGTCCTTCTAACCACAAAATCTAGCCAATCATATTGAAATATATTCAGCTGCCCTTGACACTGATAGTAGAACGGGTGTGTTTCCTTTAAAATGAGATTATTTTCCTTTGTCAATTTCAAACAGAATCCAGGGATGCTTCCACTTGCCTGTTTAAAGGACAATCTATTGTTTTGAAGCACATTTGTTATCTCTAGCAGTCCTATATCACCATTTTTTTCTATCACTCGACCGTCTGTAGATGCAGCTAGGAATGGTTTTTCTTCACAAATCATAATTTTTTCAACTTTTTTAACTTCCGTTTTCGCATTTGTATATTCAATAATCGTGTTTGATTCTTGTGCAAGGCCCATTTCTGTGAAAGATGTTGCTCCTTAGTATCTTTTTCAATTTGTTTAATGTCGTCCGAAGATTTTTCAACCTATTTTGTGTAAAATTGATCCGAAATATGTGCAAGTTTTTCTGCGCCAACATCTTTTGTATCTATTAACACTGACGGTCCATAATCTAATTTTGCTTTTTTACTTGGTTCTGTGCAGCTCTTTTGTTTCCTCTTTCTTCTCTGATTTTTGGCCTTTTCGGTTTGTTGTGTCTTTAATGAGGTTTCCAAGTGTTTTGCTTTCTGCCGGAATGTCTCCACAAAATACTTTCCTGGCTGATTTTCTGTGATTCTTTGGTAGGCTATTGGTGACCAAGCAGGTCCCAGGTTTTTGCGCAGTGCACCCCCAACACACCTAGTTTGCCACGAACCCCGATAACATCGGTTTACCATCTTACCTCCGTCAAACTTACAGCGTATGTTCATCCAGCTCTCTGCTAGGTTTGTAGTGAAGTTTCCTATCAATCTGTCACTTTTCTCAGCTAATCTATTTAGCAATACTGACACATCCTTAATCACATTTGTCACATCTGTACTTGTCTTTGGACTTGCATATCGAGATTCTTTCATGTCTTTCTCGCTTTCAACTTCCCAAAACGAGGCCTGATCCTCAAACACATCATCTACATCGAAATCATCTTCATTATCTCTGTCATTATCATCAACATCCTCTGATGTACCTTTGGTATTTTTTGGTCTTTGTTGGCAAAAATCTGAACAGTTCTCGTGTATTCCAAAAATGTGAAAAATGGAATTATTTATGTCCTTTCGTAACTGTTTAGCGTTGTTTTGTTGACTTCGCATTCTTATTGCACATCTTACAGTAGTCGTTAAGCGTACTCTCATTTGTTTTGTAAGTTTGCCTTTACCTTTGTATTCGGGTTTCTCTTCTACTAACTTTTCCAGATTTGCCCTTAGACATTTACACGAATGGTTAGCACAATCAAGTTTTTTTCATAAATGGACCCCACACTGGGACGTTCTCAACAATTTTTGCATACACAGAGCTGTCTCCATCTGCAACCACTTTTGTATATCCATGAAGGTTTTCGGCCTATAAAAATCCCTCTAAAATCCTGTCACTCTCCATTGATTGACTACTGCCAGTCCAATTTTTGTAACAGATATGCTCTTTATCTGAGCCACTTTCACAGATGTAACAATATTTGTTACGCACTCCAAGATAAAGTAATTTTTTTGTCACTGCACCAAAAATAACGGCAACACCTCCTCTAGCATTGTATGAGTGTTAATGCGATTTCTTACTCCATCCGCCATCGCAAACAACCGTGATACATGGAATACCTTCATGAAAGTCACCTCTTTCTATCGCCAGACGCCTCTCCTCCATTCCAGCTTTGACAATCTCATCTTTAAAGACCCCTTCCCACCACTTTCCAATAGTGTGCTCAATTCCACTGAAGTGTTTTGTAATACTGGGCATGTTCATGGTACCAAAAAGCTCTTGAAGAGATGAAAAGCCACTGCCAGTGGAAATAGAGCCCAAAACATTTCTCAAATTTATATCAGCTAATTTTGTTTCATTGTTGAATTGAGACGTTTCAAATGAAAACTTCTTTTTGCACCCTTTACAAACAGCACTAAGGACGCTGTAAAGTCCTTGTCTCCTACTCTCCGTTTCTAATGTTAGACAACACTCTCCACTTTTTGCTATACTTTGAGCCTCTTCACACATTGCTGTATGCATAGTTATATTCACAACATGTTCTTTCAGTTTTTCTAAGTTATATATTCTGTTGCCGGTCAATTCAGGACTATTTTTCTTAATCAAGAACTTTAATGATGTGTTTTCAAGACTTAAAATACGGGTTTTTCTATCTGTTTTTATTGGTATCCTTTTGACGATAATTTTTGTAGAACGCTTTCCATTTAAAACACACTTCCTGTGTACAATTTGATATGGTCGACAATCAATTTTTTCTTTGGCATAAGCGGAAATCTTTTGTTCCTTACGATAAATACCTTTATTTGCAGTGATCTTTACCAATCGGGAATGCTTTCCTCCGGGTCTGTTAAACGTTTTTCTGCCGCTTTTTCTTTTATTTGCCATGTTTAAATTCACAAGATTTTAATCCAAGGTATCATGTCACATGTGTTTGTATTAAATAAATTCCATAAAACAACACTGCATATCATGAATCATTCATGTCAGAAGTGGAAACACACCCTAATAAATTATATGGTCATTATAATCGACTTTCACCAAATCCTTATAAATCCAACAGAAATCACAATGAATTGGACAGAACAGGCTGCCGTATTCAAATGCGGTTTTCAAAATTCATCAACACGTGTGTACACGCACGCTTTTTTCGAGTTTTATGTGAAAGGCATTGGATGTAAACAACTAACGAAAAACAGGCGTAACTTACATTTTAAATACGATCGGCATTATGCATAACAACATAAACAATACTAAAACCATAATAAACCATATTTACACTGAATCATACCTTTTTACAGCTAAATTCTGTCCTAAATCTTCAATATTTACCAAAAACAATAACGGTGTTGAAGTAAACATTACATTTTCATTCCAAACGGTGCAGTGGTTTCCAAAGTGATCGAGATATTGCGATTTAGTGGTAGTAATTAGGTAGAATGTAGTTCTTCATTTATTTTTAGAATTTGTTTTATCAACAATGTATGACTTCTTTTATACGCTGCTTACAATAAATACTTTATTTATAAAATACATATATAGGTAATCACGCATTTTTTTGTGAAAAGATACGATGTTTCTGCTTCCGACAAGACTTGCGCACGAATACAAACGTGTCTAAAGCAGTTATTAGTCTGCAAGATAATGTCTAATAAGTGTTACTAAATAAAACTTTACACAAGTTTCAGGCATAATAACAGCAAATCGGAGTACGCGATCAAGGATCTACAAACATAAATGAAAACATCCACGTAAGATCTTTTGAAAAATATGTTTATTATATACTGTTCAGTAGGAACGCCACGGACCTATAACGTATCGGTTCTGTTCGCATTTTAACTCCGCGAACATGGACTATTTCTTTGTATTTTACGGACTATTTTACGAATTTTCAATTAAAACAGACGCCATTTGTTTTCAACCGAAATTGGGCGCGCTACGTCGGCGAGCACTACGGGTACCTATGGGGTCTAACAACACGCGTACAGTGTTTCATACCGTAGATTATGTAAAAACTAATACCTTACCGGACTAAATAACATCCCATTATGTGTCAACACGATGCAGTGTTGGTGACTGACAGGTCACCGTGACATAATTTGACACGTGAAATTGACATGTTGTTGCAAGTTGGATTTGGGATTACTGTCTGCTGCTGGAGGTCCATGGTCAAGGTATTTGTTTTGTCATTAAAATGTGTTTGTTAATAAAAAGTACACACCACTTTTAGATCGTGCATATTTAGACATTGGCCAAATACAGTGCCTAAAAAAGTGGTGTATACTGTATAATAGAAAGTTCATAATTACTATAAGTGTTTTTCGTGTACTCCGATCTTTCCAGTAACTGGATGTACTGTAAACTGTAGAACGTTTCGTGGAATAAAACAATTGCTAGTAGAAATGCTATTAATGTCCTCCGCACCCCGCCCCCACCCAAGTACGGTAGATGGGGGTGTGGGGGTAGATGGAGCATACATACCGAAAACAAGGATGGGGTAAGACAACTAGAAACCCCCTCCACTCCGACCCCCACCCCTCAGATGCATGAATGTAAATTGTTAGCGTTGTCTCTATATCGTTATGTTATCCCCATTTTCTCGCACATTCGTGAATACATAACCCGATACAACTACCATTGTAATCTGCCATAGACATTTGACTGAAATCGGTCAGATTCATATTTATGTACAGTAAAGTGTTGAGGCAAGGAAGTGTTTTTGAATTGACATTTATTTACATTTACTACATACTTTCTGTTGCGAAAAAAACAACGCAATTTCGAGAAAGTACATTTCAATAAAAGCCTTTAAGGAGGTGAAGCTACTACGCTTGCCTCCAGTGTGTCTCAAAAGAAGTGACTATTCCATGGGCTGAAAATATGCTGTGAAAGTGGAACAATGTTTTTAATGGATCTCCAGTTGGGCTACATTATATTGTATATGTATAATGAATGATGAGAGATGTTTTTATTACATTAACCGTGTTATTGAGCACAAGTAGTATTCATGCTTTATTCAATTTAGTTTTTCTTTTATCTTTTCTTTTTTAAATATGTTACATTATGTATAACAAAGGATAAAATATGTCTGTTTGATCATTGACATTGGATTGATGTTGTTTTCAGAGAGGCCTCAAATGTGAATCGTGCCCTTGAGCAGCTCTAAGTGAATTGATACTGACGACTTCAGAATGTCAAGCCGTATTAAATGCCATTGGATCATATGGAGGTAAGAGCCTTTTTGAAAATTGTTTGCATTTGTGTAGTTCTTTAAATGGAGTTTGTGTTATGCTTGCACGGTGCTGTTTAAAGTTAGAGTAAAAAATGTTTTCAGTGATAGTGCAGCGTGATTGTCATATGAGCTCGTGTAAACTACATGTACTGGATACATGCGAAAACAAGTTATGTTAAAGGGACACTAGGCAGTCTTTATTTGTTTAAAACTTCTGGAGTTCGGTTAATTTTTCTGCATAGTTTGCATTTGTGCATCATTAATATTATTTATTAGAATAGTTCAGAAGAAATTGTTTTACACATTACTTACTGTTGATAATAGTGCACCTATAACATAGTTAAGTATTTGATAGAATAACGAAGACAAAATGAAACACTTTTACTTAACTTTTAATGCAAGCAGGTTTAAATTTAAAATGTTACCAGGTTAACAAATGAAGATGCTAATGTTAAAGCTTGATAAATACTTCGATTGCCGTGTGTCCCTTTAACATCAACTCATTGGGCTATGTGATGGGTCTCCAATTTATTAAAGGGACACAGAGCAAATTTCCAATATTGTGTCTGTTTTACACATTTTCACATCAGAACAGACCACACATCTACAAAAGTGTCTTCTCAACTGCCCTATTTAATCATGTTTTATTTCTAAAACTAGCAGCATCACCAGATTTTGAGAAAGAAAATAAATAGTTGTAAACTAATGTTTTCTCCCCATGTAAAATGACCTTACTAAGTCATTAAAGTAAAATATCATATGAACAAAACGTGTAAAATTTAACAATTTTAGATTTTTGGCAAAAGAAATATAAAAAGATCGGACAGGGAAAGTAGCGTTCAAGGAGGACAGTAAATCACAAAAAAACAGAAACAAACACGCAAACAGACAAACAAGAAGGCAAAAGCAATAATAAATGCAAACGACATCACAAACACAAAAAGGGTTGACAATAGGGCTACCGCCTTGGAACGGTCAGTGGCAAAGTAGGCCACTGGGGGTTTAATCCGGTTCTAGGGTGCACCAAACCTCACACTTACCCTACTGTCATCCCATTAAAACAGGACAGTGTAAATAAAGAAATCCCCGCCATGATCTAATCTCTAACCAACAAGGCAGCATCAATAGGCAATATAAGTAAAACACAAATATGCTCGTGTAAATATAATACAAAAAAAACAATAGCCTAGAAAGCCACAATGAAGGTACTCAATGACTTTGCAGAAGCCAGAGCAGTAAGAGAATAAACCATTAAGGGCACGACAAGAAAGATCATGGACAAACATCAAACGCCACCGTCCCAATGGGCTTTAGGTAGGCGTCATCATAGGGTCCACAGCCTGTCCGGTCATCGTACAATTAAAGAGGAAAGCATAGTGGCGAACTGTAAAAGGGTCCACCACCAAGCATGCAGTACGTTGCAAAATGATAGGGTCATAACCTCTTTTGATAAACTTTTTAACAAGTCAAACAAAGATAGTATGAAAGTGATCATGACCTAGAATCTTACGAAGTCTATAAATCACATCACCATAGAAGTCCGGTTGTGATAGTCCTTGTCGCAGAAGAGTCCTTAAATTACTTTTATATTTGGAAAGAAGATCAGGGTTACGATAATAAAATTTTGCAAAGGTTTTACGAAGTTTATGGTAACGGTAACCCTGATTGAGTAACTTTTTAGTTATACAAAGATTACGAATATTAAAGTCCCCAACTCGAGTACAAGCTCTAGGAAAACGAATAAGTTGAGACACATATACCCCATAAGAAGTTGCTCTTGGAACATCCCCATCCAAGTGGGGATAATTAACAATGTCAAAATTAAAATCATCTCTCTTGTCATAGATTTTGCTAATTATTTTACCATTTTCAATAGAGAGATCTAAATCAAGAAAAGAAGCGTTATTATCAGATATATTAGCTTTGTTAAGCTGAAGTTCTTTGGGATAAATATAATTAACCATAGCTTGAAAGAAAGGGTTGTCAATGTTCAATATGTCCTCCAGATACCGAGAGGTATCATTAAAGGCTTCAATAACATCTGCCTTGGTATCTGGTGAAAGACTCAACATGAAATCCCTTTCATAGCAAAATAAGAACAAATCTGCGACAAGTGGTGCACAGTTCGTACCCATAGGGATACCAACAATTTGTCTATAAATGGTGGTTCCATACCTGACGAAAATATTATCTAATAGGAAGATGAGTGCTTCACAAACTTCATAGCAAGTCCACATAGTATAATTGTCAAAACTGCCGTTAGTAAAAAATGCTTTATATTATTACATGCCAAAAATGTAGTATTTTCTCTAGCAAATGTTTTTTGAATAAGAGAAATTAGCTTGTCTTTAATAAGGTGATGTGGTAAGGTTGTATATAGTGTAGAGAAGTCATAAGTGCTTATTGATGAAACTTGACCTTTCTTGAACATTTTATCAAGAACGTCTCCTGAATTTTATATAGACCAAAATAAATTAATCCCAGAGTTTTCATAAGTTTTATCACAATATAGTTTAACGTGATCTTTAACGGCAGTAAGACAAGAAGTTAAAAGTTTGGAGATGTTTGTTGTGGTGCAGGCACTAGAATTCGAAATAAAGCGAGCCTTATATGGATTTTTATGTAATTTAGGAATCCAATACATAGTAGGCAGTTTATTTTGCTTATCGTTTACACCAGCCTTGAAAGTAGTGCACCGAGTGATATGTGCGGAAACAACATCATCCTCGAATTGGTGCTGCCGAGTTCCAGAGATAAAACATTGACGTAATGTAGGCGTCAAACAATAATTACATTATTAGCTGCTTTATCTGCAGGAACTAAAACAAATTTATTATGAAATTCCTGAATTCCCGATTTTTAATTACGAAAGGAAAACCTAGGTCTCGGAGGAAGAAAAGAGGGGTTAGCATTATAAAAGTTAATACGTGTATCTATAATTTTCAGAATTGACTTTTTCCAAGTAGAAAGTGAGTTTGGGTCCGCATGTTCTCTACGACACCATTTGATACTAAAATATTCAATGGAGTGGCCGATCTGGGCACGACAGGCATTAAAATCAATAGTTGAAGGTTATCTATATTTAGGACCTTTCGAAAACAAATGCCGAATACGTTTATCAATAATATCAAAATTACCAGTGATAACATGACCTGCTGGAGCATAGCAACATTTTGATGTGTTACATTCACATTCCTTAGGAGTATTATGTACTATATCAAGGTCAGAAACTATTTTGTTGTAGTTGAAAATAATATTTCTAATAGGCTTTTTATACTTATAACAAATTACAGGACTTTCAGAATTTTTGAAATATTTTGGGATAGAATCAACTACATGAGTATCTCGAAAAATACTAGGCATGTCAATGAAATCAATACCTTTGTTAATATATAGTAGTTTTAGAAAATGCCTGACGTGATCAGACTCCTTGTCAATATGGGGTCGGAGAACATGTTGTGTATAACTTTGAACTATGGAAGCAGTGTTATACATGGGATCTGTACGAATGAAAATTTTGTCGGCTTCCTCGTCGATCAACTTAAGTGATGAAATGGACAAAGAGGTAAGCCGCGAAAGCATAGAATGCTTTCCAGACTGTTTAAAAATGGTATGTAAATCAGCGACAGAAATAATTACACGCGATTTACGTTTGATATTACCATTACGCCTAAGACCATGAGACCTAGCTATAGAATATAGAAAAAATGTTAATATTAGGATCTTTAGAAATATTTCCTTCTTGATAAATATTGTCATTAAGGCCGAGTGGATAAGGTGTCTATAAGTTTTTCATCCACTTAAGTTCTGCAATATGTCTAGCTTTTATTTTAAAGCTTTTAGTAGCATCATTATCAAAAAATATATATTCAACCGGTTGAACAGTTACGTTATTAAAAGTATGACCTGACTGACGAAAGTGTTGGTACAAGTAATTTTTTAACTTTTTAGGATTACTTGCATTATATTTGTGTTCACGAAATCGAACTTTTAAGGATCGACCTGTTTGTCCAACATATTGTATACCGCAACTTGGTGAATGTCAAGTCAGAACATAAATTACGTGAGAAGTACGTCAATCAACATAAGAAGCTAGACATACATTAAACAATCTACCATTAACAGCTGATTTAGTGGTGGACTTGCAAGATAAATAATTGCAACAACTGCACCTATTAGTTTTGCACTTATTAATAGAGGGAAACACCCTGCGCTTTGAATGAACTAAATGATTTCTGAAAGGAGACGTTATATGGTATTTCCTCAAAACAGGTGATAGTAGAGGAGTTACGGAAACTTTTGAGCCATTATTAAAAATCCTAGTAATATTATTAGAAGGAACATGAAACGAGGTTGACGAATGAAGATTTAAAGGTGTAAGGCGTACATATGGTTTAATTCTAAGAAATGAAGAGGAATTTTGAGGAATTTGTATTGATGACGCAGAGTGTAACCGAAGAGGTGAAAGATTTATTTTATTTTATTCTAGTAAAAATGGCTTATAGAGCATTGCACCCTCTGTCAGATTTAACTTTCCTTATAATAGATTCTTGCTGTACTGTTGGGTTGAAAAATACATTAAAATGGTTCTATAATCATGTCAGTTCAATCATATACTAGTATGATACACAATATAATATGTATTGACACTTTGCTTGATGTGCCATTTACTCAGTTTTGGTCAAGGGACGTTTATAGCATATCGGCTTTGAATCCAGTGAACACGGATTCAATTCTTACTGGCGCCACTGGGTTACTTCGATGTGTCCTGCTAGCCTCGTTCGTCTGATGGGAACGTAAACCGGATGGTCCTGTGGATCGGAGTCTCTCCTCCAAGCACGTTAAAGAACCATAGGTATCTAATCGGTAGTAAGCGTAGGGCAGGGCTCCTGGATGCCTATGTATCTTTCCTCCTCTCTTTGGGGCGGCTCGAAATAACCTAAACAACGTGTTGATGAGGCGTTTAACAATAATTAAATTTTAAACTGTCCCATTCCCCTAAACATACCCTAGCTCCCCCTCGCAACACATGATTCAAATTGAATACTCTGCTCGACTTATATTAACTTTTTATTCTATGTCTTTCTTTTCTTTCAGTCTGCACGTCATGAGGAAGAAGACTCCATGTACACCACTGGCCAGAGTCAATGCTGAAGTTTATGTTCGCTCAATTATTTGCTTAATAAAGTATACATATGAAATAAAATATTGTCTTTATAAGTATGTCTTCCACCACAAAGTGGTAGGTGAGACAGAATATATTTGGCCTTTCCGTTCGTCCGTCACAAATCTTGTCTGCGCTACTTGTTGGATTTTGACGAAACTTTGTACAAACTCTTTATTACTTTCTCTGAAGCTAATTTCATAAAACTTCATACTTAGACTGCCTTTGGTGAAATGATAACCCTGTTTATTTTGAAGTCAGTAGTTGAAAGGTCCGTTACCATGACCGGAAAATGAAAAGTATTACCCACACAGTTTTTTCCTATTACCTAAAGCAAATGTCATGAAACTTCATTGGTGGACAGTGGAAAGAGGATGATCGTTTGATTTTTAGGTAAAAGGTCAAGTTCCCTGCAGACATCCACTATCCAAGGATAAGCATATGTTACAACACACATGTTATAATATTAATGGTATAATATATGAATATTTTCTTGCACAATGTTGAATCCGGTAAAACAATTTTTTTTGTTCACCGATACTGTCGCCTGTGAACCAAACCACTTGTTGTTAAATTACAGGATTCAACAGTGTGTAAGACATATTCCGATCATCCATTTTTTTTTTTAAATCATAAATTAAAAAATATATATATTAAAACAAACAAAACATGCTATTTGATGAAAACAGACGTATTCAAATTTTCAAAGTAGCAATATTCGCAAAATATAGTAGATTTCAACTGCTGAAGACAAACGCGTATTTTTTTTTCAGGAAAAAATAATTCTACGAATATAGTATATGTTCAGGGAAATGTTTAATATGTTTGTTTTCAAATACTACAGATCGTAACGCACCGCACATGTATATTCAGTATTTACTTTCAATATAGTAGTGAGTATGACTGCGTTTAGGGACATATAAATATAAAAGAATAATATAAATAATATATATAAATATATATATATAACAATATATGCCCTATAAATATAAACGACTCGCACTTTTTTTGGATTCACGCGTACAGTGTTTCACAACACCACAAATCTGGCAAGTGCTCCATTGACACAATGACATGTCCACGTTTATGTTATGAAATCTTCGAGTCTACACATAATCATGTTTGTTACTGACAGTAGCATGTCTGTTACTCGTCAGTCATTTATTTACTTGGTTAAAGGGACACATGCCAATCTTGCTTTCTTTAAAACTCGAGTCGCCCCCTCAGTTTTAAACGAACAGTTAAAAGAATATACTTATTTCTGCCTGTTAAACTTATATTAGTTCATCGCTTTTTCTGATTTCGAAAATTAACTCTGCAACGTATGTTGCCGCCATCATGATTTCATTTTCCGATATACCGTTGCAACATTGTTTGTTAAAGTAAATTGGCCATTCTGACATAAACACAAAGCATGTATAGATCAAAAATTTAGTGTAAAATACATGGACACATACATTTTAAATATATGTGTTTACATAACGAAATTATTTAATTGTTTCTGTAGCCGGTCGTCTTTCCTTAATGAATATGAATGTTGCCGTCTTTGGGTCGGACGGTCCTGTTACTTAATTAGTACTTGTCTCCGTTCATTGAAATTCTACATATATACAGAGGAGAGATGTATCTATATGATTTTGTTATTATGCTCGCTTCTAAAACGACGAAATAAATCGGTTTGAATAAAAGGCGCATTCTCAGCAATACACAACGTATTGTGTGTACGGGTTGGAGGGGGAAGCCCACGGGGTTGGAGGGATAATACCGTAATGTTGCTCTCATAAATACTGTGAACATACTACAACAATAATATAACAACTACTGAACAATGCTGAAATCGATTTATCTTTATAAATGAATTCATAATTCCACAATTTTATTCCGTGCGAACATCGATTTGGAACGTCGATTCGGCGTATTTAAACGATTACGGTGTACTTCGTTAATTTTCGGGGGGAAAAAGTACTTGTCTCCGATTTTTTTTATATGTTACATATCTACAGAGGAAAGATGTATTTACGCGTACATGCTTTTGTTTTTTTCTCTCGCTTCTAAAATGATGAATAAATCGAATTTGATTAAAACTGCACATTCGCAGCTATATACAACTTAATAAATACGGTATGGAGGGTGGTGGGGGTGGAATGAGGGGCGGGGTTGCAGGGATACAACCGTAATGGTGTCCTTGAGAAAAACTGTGAACATTCTACTCTAATAATTTATTAAATACAGAACAATGTTGAAATCAATATATCTCTTAAAAAGGATTTCACAATGTCATGGTTTTATATCCCGCGTGAACATTAACTTCGAAAGGCGATTGTTCATATTTTAGCGAACACGGTGTACTTTGTTAATTTTGGGGAAAAAAAAGTTTTTTCTGATTGACTTTAAATTTTGGGTTTTAATAGTAGACATGTCAATGAACACTTTCATGAAAATAAATTCATTCTCGCTGTTAAAACTTCATTTTTTTGCATTTTTTCGGATTCAGAAAATTAACACTGCAACATATATTTTCACTATCCTCATTTCCTTTCCCGACGTACCGTTACAATTTGGTTTGTTAAAACTTATTCTGACCACTCCGGCATAAACCAAAAGCATGTATAGATCAGAAATTTAATCTGGAATGCATTGATACATACATTTGAAATATATGTATTGAAATAATGGAATTATTTCATTTCTTGTGTACCCGGTCGCGTCTGTAAATGTATATGCTTTATGCCGTCTTTGCGTCCGTGGGTCATGTTAGTTAATTTTGGGGAAAAAAAGTACTTGTCTCCGATTTCATTAAAAATGTGCATATGGACAGAGGAAAGATTTATCTACGCGTACATGCATTTGTTTTTATTCTCGCTTCTAAAATGACGAAATAAATCGATTTTGATTTAAAAGCGCATTTTTGGCAATTTAAACCGTAAAACAACCTAAATTCATCCCTTTGAAAAATACCTTTAACGCCAATTATGTTCGACCAATGTAGTTTGTGAATATTATTACTTTAACAACGATCTGTGATTGTGTTTTGTTATAATCACAGTTTATAAATAAGAGGTGTATAAATCTGACCAGTGAAAATTGTCCCAATAATGTCATTTTGTTATCGATTTTATCACGTGACCTTGTTTGATAAATATTCCTACGCCATAGGGCTGGCGTTCCTACTGGTTATGACGGAGAAATGTGTTACTTGATCGTCGAATTTGTTGTTGACAAATTTACACAGAAATTGAAAATGGCGGCCAAGTATGGCAGCACGGTCACATGTTGGTTTATGTTACATTCTTTTAACAGTAAATTGCTGTGATTTGAAGTCTCGTTGCATCTACAATAACCCTTCAAGGTTATAAATATGTTCTTTTGCATACTGTACATGCAGTGTAGTGTTATAACGACGGCATGTAATATAAGGTTCTTCTAACAAGGATAACTATATACTTTTAAATTATTTCTTTTTTAATTTTCATGTTAAACAAATTAATATTATCCATTTCATATCTTGGTTATAAGGAATTTTAATTAACTATCCTTGAAAGCATACATATTCATATGATTTACCCCACACACTTCTTTTCCCATTTCACAAAATCCATAGTCCTTAATTCATGTACGTTTTCAAACGTCAGAATATTTTAGCAAATTATTGTCTGATAAGATTATTGGGGCATATATTTACATTATTGAAAATGCCAGTTGTTCGGTAGATAGGAAATGGAATACGCGATTCAGATTGTGTGTACTTTTCGACGGAGAATTCTAACTGTCATTACGTTATTGCATAAACGGTTATTGTTTATTGTGCAGTATAAATCTCTCTGAGGTTGGTTTTCATATTGTCATTATTATTCAATCACTCTGAGGTCGCTGTACCATTATAGCCTATAATGTGTTAACGGGATGTAAAACCAATTATTCATTCAGGCTATGATTGAATTATTATGTAAGTTTTGCGTTACATGTAGGAATGTGAGATTTCATTGTCGATAAATTACATCTGTAATTGTTTCACACGTTTTGTTAAAGTTTAGCATAATGTATAGTCGAAAGTTTATAATTCGGGTTTATTCATTCTGAATAAAGATTGCTTTGCAATCAGTATTAGGTATGGTGATACCTTAGCGCTATTATAAAATACATGTTGTGATAACATTGTAAGACTGGGTATATATTTTGTAGCTGTATACGCTAGGAGTGTACGCATACGCGTAGAGCATGTAGAGCGTATCGTCGGGAGCGTGGTCTACGGGGTCGTAGGTTGGGAACGCCGTCATAGGACGCGGGAACGACAGCATTCGCCATTTGGGCGACAGACCAGACGGTAGCCAGGGAGACGCTAGGCAAGAGGGCCTGGTTACGCAGATAGCTACGCAGATAACGTCACCGGATTTGTAATACCGGGACTTGGGCCATCGCCGGAGAGGATCGTGCGATCGGGCGTCGCGTGTGGATTACGTCACCGGAAGTATGTGTGGTACCGGGACGAAGAGCAATCGCTAAAGACGGGTTTGCAATATAACGCGGGAGTGAAGTGTTAGTGCCGGGAACTGTACCGGAAGAACTCAGCTAGATATAGCTTTGAGAGATAAGATAGCGTGTGATATACACTCAAGTGATATGAAAACGCAACACGGGAATTTCCGCTATATATTGTATATACTGCACACTTAATTGCACATAATATTCCAAAGAAATCCCAAGATGTTTTTTAAAAAGAAAGTTGCAGTTAACTAGAGAAAGGACACAACTGTGATGTTGTAGAAGTTTTAATCACACTACACTTTGTAACAAGAACTTTATAAATGTTGAAGTAGCTCTTTGAAAAATTGAGCTAGTTCAGTACTGTATTTAACGTAAATAGTTTGCAAAACGCAACACGGGAATTTCCGCTATATATTGTATATACTGCACACTTAATTGCACATAATATTCCAAAGAAATCCCAAGATGTTTTTTCAAAAGAAAGTTGCAGTTAACTAGAGAAAGGACACAACTGTGATGTTGTAGAAGTTTTAATCACACTACACTTTGTAACAAGAACTTTATAAATGTTGAAGTAGCTCTTTGAAAAATTGAGCTAGTTCAGTACTGTATTTAACGTAAATAGTTTGCAAAATGTTGCATCCTAAGTTTGCTCACATGATTGAGCCAAACGCGTACTCTGTGAATAATGAAACATTGAAGGAATAATATTTGCTGTATTATTTGTTGTTTTAGTATTTTTTCCAAAAAGAAAGGTCTTACGTAGCCATGTACCATTCGATTAAAAGCAGCATATTGTACATACAATATATAGCGGAAATTCCCGTGTTGCGTTTTCATATCACTTGAGTGTAGTATACCTATCTCATAAATACAGATATCAGATATTCAGTCTGATTAAAACCGAACAGTTTAATCTAATGCAGTGAACATCATTTTAAACATGATTTAAAACTTTGATATTTCTATTTTGTCATTTGTCTTCATTTGTATATATATTCATCTTGTTGTAAATAAATTTGTAAATTTATTTATTCTTGATTCTCCCTTGGTGAGTTGTCTCCACTTGGTTCATCTTGTTACACCTGGCTGGGATATCTTTATTTACACTGTCCTTGGAACGGTCAGTGGCAACATAAAGACCGCAAGGGTTTAAACCAGGTTCTAAGGTGCACCAAAGCTCACTCTTACCCATTGTCATCCCAATAAAACAGTGTACATAAAGATATGCCCGCCAGGTTATATTTGCTAACAAAGAAGGCAGCAATAATAGGCAATATTACACATAAATGATCATGTATATATGAATATAAAACAAAAGCCTAAAAACATACAAAGCCAGTATGCAATTACTTTGCAGAAGCCAGAGCAACAAGAGAACAAAGACATAGAAAGGCAAAATAAATTGTTCAATACAATCAGTCTGAAGTATGGGTCATAACATTGAATTGATTTAACTTTAAAACAAACAAGAGTATGCAAGGTAAAATTTGAAAATCAACGAATACGATTAATATAAAATATTGCAGCCTTGCTTTGATTGCGACTGTTCATGAAGGGTAGTGAACAATGCTTGCAACCGTTTATCCATATAGCCTCGGGTTAAGCAAACTCAATATTTAATATGTCAATGGTATGATAGTTTGAGCCGTCTTGAAAATGGTAAGACGTGTTTGAAGCCCTTTTATGATTGTGGTGTCGCGTACTGCAATTCTAGTATTCGTGCATTTATTTTGTGTTTGAATGCCTGATGTCTTTCTATGACACGAGTTCTGTGAATGTTCTTCATAAAACAATATATTAAACAAACATTTTTCATACTAGAACAAAAAGAATAACAATTAAATGGACAACACATACGGAAATGACAGTATCAATTTCATCTGTTCAAATATTTTATCTACCTCAGTAGAAATATGATATGATCTAAGTTTGCTAATCTAGACTATAAAGCTCCCGATCTAAAAGAACACTGGATTAACCGCCTAAGGGGTCCCAGTGGATGGAGCCAAATTACCAAATCTTACTGCGCATCTACACATCGTTAACTAAGAAACATCACACGTGAAATTGCGACCCTTGTCGCAGATTTGTTTTTATATTGCTATGAAAGAGATACCCAGTTACCAGATACCCAGTTACTTCCAATAATGTTACCAGGA
Organism: Cyrtodaria siliqua; assembly: GCA_037043455.1. NCBI lineage: Eukaryota > Metazoa > Mollusca > Bivalvia > Adapedonta > Hiatellidae > Cyrtodaria > Cyrtodaria siliqua. The sequence goes on along the minus strand of JAWPHD010006280.1, from coordinate 123,959 downwards.
TTTTTAATAACTGCTCAAAAGTTTCTTTAACACCTCTTGGATCACCTGTTTTGAGAAAATATCACGTAACCTCTCCATTCATACATCGTTTAATTTAATCCTGACGCAGAATGTTTCCTTCTATAATTAAGTGCAATGCTAAGAGGTGCATTTGTTGCAATTATTTATCTTGCAAGTCCACCATTAATTCAACTGTTAATGGTAGAACATTTAATGTATGTCTAGTTTCAAATGGTGATTGACGAACTTATCAGGTCATTTATGTTTTGACTTGAAATGCACCACGTTGTGGTATACAATATGTTGGACAAACGGGTCGTTCCTTAAAAGTTCAATTCCGTGAGCATATATATAATGCAGGCAATCCCAAAAAGTTAAAGAACTACCTGTACCAAAACTTTCGTAAGTCAGGTCATAGTTTTAGTAACGATACTGTTCAACCGGTTGAATATATAATTTATGATAATGATGCAACCAAAAACTTTAAATAAAAGCTAGACATATAGCAGAACTAAAGGTGATGAAAAACTTACAGACCCCATTTTCATTGGGCCTTTATTATAATATGTATCAACAGAGAAATATTTCAAGAGAGCCTTATGTTGACATTTTTGCTATATGTTCCATTCGAAAGTGTAACTCTAGGTCTCATGGTTGTAGACGTAATGGTAACATCAAACGGAAAGCGCGTATTACTATATCAGTCGCTGATTGACATACTGTTTTTAAACAGTCTAGAAAGCACTCGATGCGTTCTTGTTTCATCTCTCTATCCATTTCTTCACTTGTTGATTGACGAGGAAGCAGACAACATTTTCATTCGAACAGATCCTTTGTATAACACTGCTTCCATTTTTCAAATATATACGCAGCATGTCCTCTAACCCCATATTGACAAGGAGTCTGATCACGTCAGAAATTTTCTAAAAATAATTTATCTTAATAAGGGCAATGATTTTATTGATATATCAAGTATTTTTCGAGATAATCGTGTTGTTGATTCTATTCCTAAATATTTCAACAATTCCGAAAATCCTATAATTTTTTATAAGTACAAAAAAAATAGAAATAGGATTTTCAACTACAACAAAATAGTGTCTGGCCTTGATATAGTAAACAACACTCCTAAAGAATGCGAGCGCAGAATATCTAAAGTTTGCTATGCTCCGGTCGGACATGTCATTACTGGTAATTTTGATGTTATAGATAAAAGTATTCGGCATTTGGTTTCTAAAGGTCCGAAGTATAGATTTATTTCATGCCGTAGTCAGATCGCCCAGTCCACTGAGGTTTTAGTATTAAATGGTGTCGTAGAGAACATTCTGACCCTATCTCACTATCTACTTGGAAAATACTATAAACATCATAGATAGCCGTATTAACTTATATACGGCTAATCCCTCACTACTTCCCCCTAGACCTAGATTTTCATTTCTTAATTTAAAATAGGGAATCCATGAATTTCATAATAAGTTTGTTTTATTTCCTGCTGATAATGCAGCTAATAATAAAATTATTGTTTGACGCCTCCATTACGTCAATGCTTTATCGCAGGAACTCGGGAGTACTAATTCGTATCCTGTACTGAAGATGATGTTGATTCGGCGCATATCACTCATTGCTGGAATATTCGAAAAGCGAAACAGACTTCCGACAATGTACTGGATTCCCAAATTACACAAACAATAAAGCCCGTTTTATTTCCAAATTTAGTTCTTGCACCACTACAAATTTCTGCAAACTTTCAACATCTTGCCTAACTGTAGTTAAAGATCACGTTAAATAATATTGCGCTAAAGCTTATGAAACTCTAAGATTAATTTATTTTGGTCTATTAAAAATTCATGCGACGTTCTTGATAAAATTTGCAATAAACGTCAAGCTTCATCTATAAGTACTTATGTTTTTTCTACATTATATACAACTTTAACACACCACCTTATCGAAGAAAAGCTTATTGATCTCATTCAAAAAACTTTTGCTAGGGAAAATACTTCATTATGGCCTGTAACAATATTAAAGCGCTTTCTTACTAACGGCAGTTTCGACAATTACACTATGTGGAATTGCCATTAAGTTTTTGAATCACTTATTTTTCTATTAGATAATATTTTCGTCCGGTATAGAACTACTGTTTATAGACAAATTGTTGGTGTCCCAATGGGTACGAACTGTGCACCCCTTGTCGCAGATTTGTTGTTATATTGCTATGAAAGAGATTTCATGTTGAGTCTTTCACCAGATACCCAGGTAGATGTTATTGGAAAAAATGAGATAAAGGGTCCTATAGAAACCACAGCGTCCGAACGCAATGGCATCGTAGGTCCGCATTGTACTGCAAACAAGGACTTGATAATACAAAGAAAGAGACAAAAAACAACAGAAAGGGTGGTGAACAACAGGGTTACCTACTTCGAACGGTCAGTAGGCAATAAGGCCTACTGGTTAGCTTGAATCGATTTTATATGCGCACAATCCTCGCTATTATCCTGTCTTCAGCGCCCAAATAGACAAGACAGTGTAAACAAAACTACATCCCATCAAAAGTAATTCTCTAACAATAAATACATCCAGAGAAACTAACTAAAGAAACACATACAAAATAATAAACATCTCAGGATATATCCAGAATCGTACTGAACAACCATAGTAGTTGCAGCTAAAGAGAAAACCAATCTAGGGTACGACCGGAAAACCCGAGGGACGAAAGCTCATGCACCGACCTCCCTTAATTGGGGTTTCAGTAGGTGCAATCATAGAGTCCCAAGAGGTAGTCCAGTCATCGCACAAGTGAAAAGTGAATCGTAATGACTGACTGTAGAGGGGTCAATCACTAAACATGCAGTGCGCTGTAAAACCAAAGGGTTATATCCTTTTCTGACGAACTTCCTGATTAAATTTGTAAAGTGGTCAGGAAACCCGTCAGACCCCTTTAACTTTCGAAGAGTATAAACCACATCTCCATAAAATGAGGGTTGTGATATGCCTAGTCGCAGAAGTGTTTTAAGGTTGGTGTTATACTTTTCCAACAAGCCCTCGCTGCGGCGGTAGAATTTAGAGAAAGATCTACGTAGTTTGTGATAACGAAAACCCTGCTGAAGAAATTTACTTGTAATAACTTGATTTCGATCATTGAAGTCTATAACATCATTACACGCTCTAGCAAATCGAAAGAGCTGGGAGATATACACCCCGTATGAGGTAGCACGAGGTACATCTCCATCCAGGTGTGGATAGTTAACGATGTTAAAATTGAAATCATCTCTCTTATCATAGATTTTAGTATGAATACAATCATTTGAAATCGAGAGATGAAGATCGAGAAATGCTGCTACAGTATCCGAACTGTTGAAGCCTTTTAATGACTATGGTTAATAATATATATCTTAAAGAACTTCAACTTAAGGGTGCCCTCTGGTGAATATCAGAACAGATAGAATTTTTTATTTCCCTGTTTTTTATGAAGACTAACATATTACTAGTTAGTTTCTGGAAAAATAATGATGGGTCGGTGATTTAACTTTTTCGCAAAATTAAACTTTAGTAATACACTCTCACAGTGCGGTTTTAAATTCTGAATCAGCTGCAAATTGTGTATGGCAACTTACATGTGTGTAGTGTGGTTTGCAGAACAGGTATCGATTTTCCGTCTTTTTTAATGTAATAGATCATACTTTAGGACGAAAAATTAGGGGTTGGGGTATTTTTATCACCATCTGAAAAATTAGTACATCCCTTGTCATTACCCCACCCAGTTTACTATAAATTGCATTTTTAAATTTGTGATCCATAAATTTTTCATGATAAAGGAACAGATAACTTTTTGAGATATTTTGTCTACAATATATACAAGACCTGAGTATCAGAATGAAAAAATAAAAATTGGGGGTCGGTGTGCATATAAGAAAGATATTCAATAAAAACTGAGAAAAAAATTTGCTTTTTTAGATTTCGGCGAGCTCTGACATATAACGGCATAGGTCTGTAACAAATAATAGGAAAATACTTTTTATTCCTGTCTTTGTATATGCTAACACATGTCTTTGTAATAAAGTTTAAATTAAGTGAATATCTTAAATGGTTTTTGAGAAATACCATCTTTTGTACCCCTACCCCCCATTTTGGCTTATGTTAAAAATTGTCAATTTTGGGCACAACATGTGAGGTCAAAAAAAAAATCTAATTTTTTTCTATTTTTTTTGCACTAAAATATCCCTATTGGGCATAAGTTTGTTACTGTATAATTATTTTTTCCAGTTTTATTATAATTTTTGAAATATAACAAATGTAAATTTCCGGAAGTGCAAAAATCCAAAACCTCAGCAGAGGGCACCCTTAACAAAACTAATATTTTTGATAATAACGCTTCTTTTCTCGATTTACATGTAATAATCGTAATATTTGTATAACTAAACAACTACTCCATCAGAGCTACCGTTACCATAAACTTCGTAAAACCTTTGCAAAACGTTATTATCGTAACCCTGATCTTTTTTCCAAATACAAAAATAATTTAAGAACTTTTCTGCGACAAGGACTATCACAACCTGACTTCTCTGGTGACGTGATTTACAAACTTTGTAAGATCCTTGGTCATGATCATTTTCATACTATCTTTGTTAAACATGTTAAAAGGTTTATCACAAGAGGTTATGACCCTATTATTTTGCAACGCACTGCATGCTTGGTGGACCCATTTACAGTTCGCACTACGCTTTCCTCTTTAATTGTGCGATGACCGGTCATGCTGTGGACCCTATGATGACGTCTACCTAACGCCCAAAAGGACGGTGACGTTTGAAGTTTGTCTGCAATATCGTCTTGTCGTGCCCTCAATGGTTTATTCTCTTGGTGCTCTGTTTTTTGGAAAGTCATTGAGTACTTTCTTTGTGGCTTTCTAGGTTATTGTTTTTTGTATTTATATATTAACGAGCATCTTTGTGTTTTACTTATATTGCCTATTAATGCTGCCTTGTTTGGTTAGAGAATAGTTCATGGCGGGGATTTCTTTATTTACACTGTCCCGTTATATTGGGATAACAGTATGGTAAGTGCACCCTAGTTCATGGTTTAAACCTCCCAGTGACATCATATGCCTTTATTCCTTATTAACATTGTCATGTTGTGTTCTGTGAAGCTTCATTTCCTGTACGGCATTATACTTATTTGTTATCTCATGTGGTATAGAAGAAGTTAGCGTCACAAGGCAAAAACTATGTAACAGTTGTACCCGTGAAGAGGGGCCGCTTTATGCAGGAAGTCACAATCCGTTTTATATATGCTGTGCTTCGAGTCCATCAATGACCATACCCATGGATCATAACCATTCACTTTTAGGCGAGATATGCATGTGTTATGGCTTTTGTCAGTAAGATGTTGTGATGTTTGACCCGAATACCACCCCCACCCATAGGGAGCCCGAGTGTGCAGAGCCAAAATCAAAGACCTTATTGCGCATTTAAGAAATACACCACACACGAATTTGACATCTCAAAGAGTATAGACGGAGTTAGCGTCACAAGGCGGAAACTTCGTAATAGTAAATTACTGCAAGTTTCCCAAGTTGTGCCCCAGTAGAGGGGCGTAAGTATAAGTAAAAGTCGAACAGAAAATGTAGCATGCAGTTAAAGACACATTTCCAGCCTATTGTATTTGTGGGGAGAGAATTTCTATAGGTAACTGTAAATCGCTGTTAGAAATACATTTGCACCAGGAAATTGAGATTATTAGTTTTTTTGTCAAAGGATGAGGCCCGTCCCATAAAGAGTGTATAATAATGTAGTAAAAATTATAACCGTTTTGTATGGAACGCCATGACTGTCTTATGATGTTGCCGATTAATATATGCAGTGCATTTCCCTTTAAATGTGGTAGATCTTTCATGATATGCAGTGCATTTTTAATTATATGTGGTAAATAAATCTTTATATGTGGTAAAAAATTATTTATATGCAGTAGATTAATCATTATATGCGATACATAAGTCATTGTATGCAGTAGATAAACAATTATATGCGGTCCAGTTATCGTTATATGTGGGGCATTTATTACTATTTGCAGTAGTTTATCTAATATATGAGGTCCTTTGAACATTATATGAAGTACGTTTGTATTTATATGCAGTGCTTCTGTTGGCTTTATATGTGGTACATATTCTAATATACGTGGTGGATACGTCTTTATATTCGGTGGTTTCAATTGCATTATATTCGGTACAAACGGCTTTATATGTGGTGCATTTCTTATGATATGCAGTGCTTTTTCTATTATATGCGGTGTTTTTTTCATTATGATGATGAGATCAATCGGAACACTCGTTTTTTTAAGATGTCACGATTTTATCAGAAACTATCTAGACTGCTTCACTGCGTATGTCCCGTTTCACTCAACCAAGAAGGAGCAAACAAGCGACAGTCAAAAACAGATTTCATCGGCCGAAAAAATCGCTCACGTAAATTGCATTCCAACTGCAATCATGGTCAAGCATCTCGTCTGATCTATGTTCTATAAAAAGATATGGCAAGTTGAGCTTTGTCTCAATATTGATTACACAATGCACGCGCGTGACATGCATACATAGAGGATATTTGTTAATTTGAAGTGAATAAATGGAGAATATTTGTTTCTTTGGAGTGAATATAGGATTTAATCCACTATTTCGCTGGAAAGTATATAATAAATGCATACATTACAATTACTGAGGAAGGGTACGCGCTAAATACACAAACACACTTATTCCCAAGGATAGTCCCTCATGTTGCATTTCTTATGATATGCAGTGCATTTTCTATTATATGCGGTGTTTTTTTTATTATGATGAAGAGATCATAATCGGAACACTCGTTTTTAGCTCTACTGGCCAAGGGCCAGCAGAGCTTATGGGATGGCGAGTTGTCCGTCTTCCGTCCGTCCGTCCGTCTTCCGTCGTCCGTCGTCCGTCCGTCGTTAACTTTTGTCTCGTTAAGACGATAGGGCCTTTATTTTTTCAACCGATCTTTACCAAACTTTAACAGGTTGTTATTATCAATGAAAGCTCGGACAAGTTCGAAAACCAGCCAGATCGAACCAGTAACAGCGGAGTTATGGTCCTTGACTTAGTTAAATGATATATGTTGCCTCGTTAAGACGATAGGGCCTTCATTTTTCGGTTTTTGACTGTCGCTTGTTTGCTCCTTCTTGGTTGAGTGAAACGGGACATACGCAGTGAAGCAGTCTAGATAGTTTCTGATAAAATCGTGACATCTTAAAAAAACGAGTGTTCCGATTGATCTCATCATCATAATAAAAAAAACACCGCATATAATAGAAAAAGCACTGCATATCATAAGAAATGCACCACGTATAAAGCCGTTTGTACCGAATATAATGCAGTTGAAACCACCGAATATAAAGACGTATCCACCACGTATATTAGAATATGTACCATATATAAAGCCAACAGAAGCACTGCATATAAATACAAACGTACTTCATATAATGTTCAAAGGACCTCATATATTAGATAAACTACTGCATATAGTAATAAATGCACCACATATAACGATAACTGGACCGCATATAATGGTTTATCTACTACATATAATGACTTATCTATCGCATATAATGATTAATCTACTGCATATAAATACTTTTCTACCACATATAAAGATTTATTTACCACATATAATTAAAAATGCACTGCATATCATGAAATATCTACCACATATAAAGGGAAATGCACTGCATATAGTAATCGGCAACATCATAAGACAGTCATGGCGTTCCATAGTTTTGCATTTTATGTGCACTTGTATATATGTTAAAACAACTATGTATAGATCGATTATCTTAAAAGACCCGTGTTAACAGTTAATAGTTTTTGTTAGCTCTACTGATCAGAGATCAGCAGAGCTTATGCCGTGGTGCGGCGTCTGTCGTCCGTCCGTCTGTTCGTCCGTAAACTATTTTTTTGTAGCGACTACTCCTCTGAAACTACTGAATGGATTGTCATGAAACTTTACAGAAATGTTGCCCATGAAGTCTAGTTGATTCTAGCAAATATTCATGTTGATGTGAAATCCAAGATGGCCGCCAGGTCTAAAAATAGATTTTTAAAAAACAAGTTTGTAGCGACTACTTCTTGAAAACTCTAATTGATATGGGACTTTTTCTAAAAAGATCAGCATGACATGAAGTTGTTCCTTGTCGAAAATCGTTTTGATTCGACGTTAAACATGGCTGCCAGCGGCCATCTTTGTTTACATAGAGTTATTTAGTAAAAACTTGTAGGACTACTCCTCTGAAACTACTCGACGGATTTCCATTAAATTGACCTCTTGTATTTTTAGCACAATATACTCTATTATCAGTTACTTCTCTGCCATGTTTTAGTAAATCTCAAATGCAAGAAACTAATTGGGACTTCAAAATTCAAAAATCGTTGTCATCTGTCAGTGTTTTTGATTACCTGAGCCGAAGGCTCAATATGATGTTTTGGAATCAATCTTCGTCCGTCCGTTGTCTGTCCGTCGTCCGTCGTCGTCGTTATATTTTGCTTCTGATGACTTTTTCTCAGAAACCGCTTGTCGGAATTCAACCAAATCTTATATGATTTTATAGATGCACCAACAGCTACGGTCATTTCTCTATCTATCTCTATCTATTGATACTGCAACACCCCCTTTCGAAGATTATGTGCAGGCTTCCTGGGTAGAACCAGTACTAAGCAATGTGGATTAATTATCTTGCTCAAGGATAAATAACATGGCCATGGCGAGGATCGAACCCACGACCTTTCGATCTGAAGTTCGGCGCTCTACCACTGAACCACGCACTCCACTTGAACCACGCACTCCACTGACATTCCAGCTTTTTATTGGTGGAGGAAGACCCCAGGTGCAAACCCGGGCATTTTTTCGTGCACGGGCTCGCACCTGAGTAGAACCACCGACGTTCCGCAAGCAAGCTGGATAGCTTGATACTCACATACTAAACAGTCCTGGCCCCATGGGGAATCGAACCAACAGCGGTGAGGGACATGTGATTTCAAGTCTGAGACCACTCGACCACGGACGACCCCGAGTGTATGTGAAGCATCATTATATGTTTGTTCGAATGGTGCACCTGAGGTCACGAATGCCCTCGCAATGGGGCATTTCATTTAACAAATTTAAATAATCTGCTGCAAAAATACAAGATATAGAGCTGTGATATTTTGCATGTAACATTGTCTTATGGTCCTCTAACTAGTTTATTCTAATGGTGACCCTAAGGTCAAATTTGGACTCGCCCCAGTGTCCTAATCATTCACACGAACTTTAATCAAGCATACTTTTTGAGTTATGCTCCGGACAAAAATTGTGACGCACGGACGCACGGACGCACACACAGACGGACGGAAAAAGCGGCGACTATATGCTCCCCCATAATAAACAATTTAGTGTTTTTAGTTACAATATATTTTATATCAAAAACTAAGGTATTAGTAAATGAAAAGACAAAAACTGTGATGGGGCCTCAATATAATATCTCTGTGGTAATCAGTCAGCAAGAAGTAAGCAGTTAAAAAGCATGCTATCCATGATTTTTCAACGACTACATTCAGTTGGGAAATGTGTCTTTAACCAAATATCACGAACGGAAACAAACAATAAAGTTGACACAGTCGCCGTCACACTTATGTATCTCCTATCCTTCAAAGAGGCGATACAATCTCAAATTAAAGTTTGGCCTTGCGTAAGGGTATTGAGTGAAATGTGTCATAAATCCTAACGAGTTGGTTGTAGCTGTTAAACTGCATGGACATCTTATTAAAAAAGTGAAATCCCGCAATTGCTATTCATTTGCTTTATATTTACTTACTAAATTTGTTTTAATATAAATGTCTAATTATTGATTTATAGTTCAATAAAATTGTATAAATTAGTTTAAAGACCAGTATTGATATATGTGAAAGCGTGGCTTATGCTTATCAATAATGTCTTTCTTTCAAAACTTCAAAGGACACATATATATCAGCTAAAATATATAATGTATAACTACGTATCTTCTCCCGATATATAAGTTGCATTTGGAAAAATAGTGTTAAAATAATCTTTTATTGAGCATGTTTATGATTAAAGTATGGACAGTGGCTCCTGACAACGGAAACGACTGGTTACTCAAATCAATCTATTGAATCGGGGTTGTCCCACAAATTCAATGAAAACCGAGTTTGTCTCATTATAGAATTATACTGAAAAGAAAAAAAAACGCATAATGGATATTTCCGCTATATATTGTATGTTTAATATGCTACTGCTAATCGAATGGTACAGGGCGACATTAGGCATGTTCTTTCGGAAAGAAGGTTTAAAAACCACCAAACACACCAATGGTTACCTCTTTAAAGTTTCATTATCGACAGAATGCGCATTTGGCTCAGGCAGGTGAACAAACGTATAGGCTTTAAACGTTGCAATCTCAACATTAAACACAATCCTGAAATGGCTTGACTTTTTCAAGCGAAACTTCAACATTTATGAATTGATCTACTACATGAAAGAGTTGTCCTTTCTGTAATTAGTTGTAGCCCCTTTTTGTTCAAAACACGTTGAGATATATCTGGAATATAACGTGAAATTAGGTGTATATACTAGTGTAGTATAGGCAATTTTTTAATTATGCGTTTCTTTTTCCTTTCAGTATATATTTATGAAAACCTGTGGGAAACATATCTATAACTATATTCATACATATTTTACGTCAGTATGGCTCAAATTCTAATAATGATATTATAAACAACAGCTGTCGTTAATATCAAATATGCTTAAAACCGGATTTGTTAGTATTTCATCCTTATATGCATATGTAGCAACTATGTCATAATATATAATAAACATATGATTGCATTCTTGATTTCTGTATAAAAGGAGCCACATATGATTCTCATATAAAACATATCGAGGGGTCAGCGCAAAACTATTGTAACTACATATGAATAAAGAAGGAGATACAATAGTTTTGCACATAACCCTCAATATGATGTTTATATAATAAGAGTTTCATCTGAGAATAGTTTCATGAATCTTCCTTTGTAAAACACACACATATTCATATGTTTTATGTGATTATTATATGGTTTTGTATAAGATTCATGTTTTGCCCCTTTTATATAAGTAACATATAATATGTATTAAATGAGAATCATAACATAACAAATATTGGTAATGTTATTGGAGCATGGTGATTGCAAGAAATCGAAGCCCGTCTCATTGTTTCATTGCAATCAATGGTCCGCTGTTTTGGTTTAAGTAAACGTCATGGTGTTTATTGGGCGTACACTAGGGTAAGAGTGAGGTTTGGTGCACCCTAGTATCTGGTTTAAGCCCTCCAGTGGTCTGTTTTGCCTCTGACTGTACCAAGGTAGTACCTCTATTATCAACTGTATTATGTGTGTAGTGTCGTCTACTTTGCTGCTATGTTTCCTTGTAACTGTTGTTTGTTTTTAATGCGTGTTTGTGTTCGATTTTGTTCTGGCTACATTTCCTGCTTAACCTGTTGAGCCTACTTTTGTTTAAAGTGGTTGATGCACTATTTTCAAACAAGATTGATTTAAAAGGGCTCTGAAAAACTTGAAAAAAGCTGAAAGAATTATCAAAATGCCATGAAAAATAAAGAAGGTATGGCCTATTGAAAATTTGCAAAGAAACATAAATGGAGGCGGCCATCTTGGAACGATACGCCATCGCGCCTTTTTGCCATATTTGGCATATTGACAAAATGTCTTTTAAAGCAAAGAAAATCACTGCAAATGAAAAATAAGCATACAATTTATACATTTTACAGCTGTATATTATATTTTTAATCAATTTGCAGTGATTTTCTTTACCCCTTTAAATAACATCAACATTCATTATAATGTTTAAAGTGGTAATATGTCATAAAATAGTTAATAAGTTTGCTTAAGCTCGAGAGGCATTAGCCAAGGAGAGTTTAATACTCGAATACAAAATAGTCCATATGCTCTGATAAACAGATACAATATTAATGTTAACAGTAAGTAACACCTCACATCTTATATAAGCAAACTCAGAGCTTGTTTATGAGTGTACCAACTGTGACGTCAGACACTAAAAGTCCGGATGGCATTATCGCGAGTTAGCCTAGTCTATCCTTTCTTTTTACTATATAACTGCATTGCCCGTTTCAAGCCTGGCTCATTTTCCCGTCTTGAACACCAACGTCTCTAACCTTACTCTGTGTATTGTCAACGCGTTATCTATGACATTTGATACCCGAAATGGAGCAGCAGGGTTCAAAAACACGATTTTGATTTTGCTCTCATTCAAAAAGCTTTTGCTAGGGAAAATACTACATGTTTGGCCTGTTACAATATCAAAGCGTTTTTACTAACAGCATTTTGGACAATTACACTATGTGGACTTGTCATGAAGTTTGTGAATCACCCTTTTTTCTATCAGATAATATTTTCGTCAGGTATGGAACTACCGTTTATAGACAACTTGTTGGTATCCCTATGGGTACTAACTGTGCACCCCTTGTCGCAGATTTGTTTTTATATTGCTATGAAAGAGATTTCATGTTGAGTCTTTCACCAGATACACAGGCAAATGTTATTGAAGCCTTTAATGACACCTCTCTGAATCAGGATGACATATTGAACATTGACAACTCTTTCTTTTCTTCTATGGTTAATACTATATATCCTAAAGTACTTCAACTTAACAAAGCTAATATTTCTGATACTAACGCTTCTTTTCTAGATTTACATCTCTCTATTGAAAATGGTGAAATAATTAGCAAAATTATTCGTTTTTCTAGAGCTTGTACTCGAGTTGAGGACTCTAATATTCGTTATATTTGTATAACTAAAATGCTACTCCATCAGGGCTACCGTTACCATAAACTTCGTAAAACCTTTGCACAATTCTATTATCGTAACCCTGATTTTTTTCCAAATATAAAATTAATTTAAGAACTCTTCTGCGACAAGGACTATCACAACCTGACTTCTGTGGTGACGTGATTCGTAAGATCCTTGGTCGTGATCACTTTTATACTATCTTTGTTAAACGTGTTAAAAGGTTTATCAAAAGAGGTTATTACCCTATCATTTTGCAACGCACTGCAGCCTTGGTGTTGGACCCATTTACAGTTCGCCACTACGCTTTCCTCTTTAATTGTGCGATGACTGGACAAGCTGTGGACGCTATGATGACGTCTAACTAAAAACCAAAAGGACGGTGACGTTTGATATGTGTCTGCCATCTTGTCTTGCTTGTCGTGCCCTCAATGATTTATTCTCTTGTTGCTCTGGCTTCTGCCAAGTTATTGGCTTTCTATGCTATTGTTTTTGTTTGTATTTATATATCCACGAGCATCTTTGTGTTTTACTTATATTGCCTATTAATGCTGCCTTGTTGGTTAGAGAATAGTTCATGGCAGGATTTCTTTATTTGAATTGTCCCGTTACATTGGGATGACAGTAGGGTAAGTGTGAGGTTTGGTGCACCCTAGAACCTGGTTTAAACCCCCAGCGGCCTTTTGCCACTGACTTGTTTGTGTTTGTAGCGTCATTTTCCTTTATTCCTTATTAACATTGCCATTCGTGTTTGTATTTGTGCGTGGTTTTAGGTTTTCTGTGTTCTGTGAAAGCTGCATTTCCTGTTCGACATTTATACTTATTTTTCTTTTCTATGCCAATGGACCACAAATGGAAAAACACTGTATCATAGTATCTTATGTGCCATCCCAGAATAGGCAGTTTGCACTGATTTATATTTTTAAGTTTATTTCATGATTAAAGGAACATGTAGGTACCAATTTATCAGAAATATAATTGTTGTTTATGTAACCATGTGTAAAAAAGCATGAAAGGAGAAATATGGAAATCGTCAAACAGGTTAAATAAAAATAAATATGGCATTATCGGTTTGACTGAGACTGTTCATGAACAGTAGTGATAAGTGCTTGCTACCGTTCACACCCTCTAGCCACGGGTTGAGCAGAACTCAATATTAATCATACCAATAGTACATAAATTCACACCAATCCATGGCCGACAGCGTATGGTCCCAGTTTCTGACACAAACCTTTTGCCATAAACGAGTAAACAATGGTCGAAATAAACAAAATTTGAATTTAGTTCGGAGCAGAGGTTATAAAAAGGGAGCAGCGGTTATAACCCTGCATATCACAGGTAACAGTCAAAATACTAAATAAAAAAGAAGGCGACATATCCCAAGGGTGATTAAACAATACTCAAAACATTTAAAGGCTGGAGTAGTGGAACCACCCATTCGAAATTCAAGCAAGAAATCAAACGTATTTGGAATGTGAAAACCGGTGTCTGTGCATATCGGACTCAGCGCTCCCCAAAGAGCGGAATCAATAACAGTTCTGATTGCAAGCACGGGGAGACGTTCCGCCGCCGCTACATTGCACAGGCAACTCCACTGTATATATAAAAGAAGTATGAAAGGAGACCTTTGGAAATCGTCGAACACGTTAAATACAAAAAGATATTGCAGTCTCGGATTGATTGAGACTGTTCATGAACGGTAGTGAAAGGTGCTTGCTATCGTTCACATCCTCTAGTCCCGGGTTGAGCAGAACTCAATATTAATCATGTCAATAGTAAATAAGATTAAGCAATCCAGAAGATGGTATGCATATGGCGGTGAACATGGAACCTTCAGTGCGGTATTGTCACACAATTCCATGGCTAGCGGCGTATTGGTTCCAGTTTCTAACAAAACCCTTCGCCCTAAACTAGAAATACAAATATATTGCAGTCTCGGTTTGAATGAGACGGTAGTGAAAAGTGCTGGATACCGTTCACGCCCTCTAGCCCCGGGATGAGAAGAACTCAATATTAATGATGTCAATGTAAGCCATTACATAGACTTACTAATGGTAGCCATTGGAAGGCGGTATACATTTTTGCTGATCGTGTGGTTAACTGAACATGGAGAATTCATTTTGTAATATTCCTATTCGGCTGAGCAATGACTATAGATGATACACCATAGTCCAGCATTGACGAAATATGTGTTTTGAAATATGTTTTCAAACTCTTTTGATTGACACTTTTTGATAGAAATTACATAACGGTTATCTTTACGTGTGAAGTTTTGAATTACCATGTCTATTTGTTTGCCCCGTGCAAATGTTTAGTCGATATGTTTTCCTAACAATGATTTCACTTCCGTACACTTATTAAACAGTTATGTCGGGTTGTGTTTTCCGGGATATATAAACATTCTAAACATCTCTAACTTCGCCTCCCTGTTCGAGGGGTTTAATACGCTGCATTTGAAACTTAATACGCCGCATTTGAAACTCATGGTTGTAAGTTCGATTCCCACTGGGAGCTCGACATATAAGTGAGAAAGTGTCGATTCTTACGGATACATTACTGGTTTTACCCAAGAATAAGTGGCAGGTCTACCTCTACCACAAACAACTGACTGTCATACATACCGGAATATGTGCTGAAAAGTGACGTTAAACACCACACAGCAAAAAAACAATCAAACATTGTAGTATGGTAGGTGAAATTGGCATTGATGAATGCAGAGCATTAAATCTTTTAATTCAGGATAGACAAAGGAGCAGAGCTTTACCATACCCTAACTTCCCATAAATAAACAGAGTCACTTAGTACGCCATACTACAAAACATATAGAGTCTGTCTCAGCTCGTTGGTTATTTAAAAAGCTCGATGAGCGTAGCATCTCGGTGTTTTAATAAAGCAACTCGCTGAGACCAGCCTCTACCCATTCCTTACTCAACTATTCACTTTCGGGACACACAAATGCATATTTGGAAAATATTGGACAAAAGATCTTCTCTAGAACCGTTTTCAGGGTACAAGTATAACTTAGTCAAAATGTTCGTAGGAATCCTTCAAATGTTGTTAATGCCGCCCCGGCTCCATCATTTGCGATAGAGGCATTGCGATAATATACTTAAGTTAGGAACAGTTTTAACATCTCCTCTTAAAACATATATACATCATTATAACAGTGTATCTTATCATTTTCGACTTCGACACCACACAACGTCTTGTTTCTTATAATGAATGAAAAATGTACAAACATTTAAACCATTGTTGAACTTTTTAGACAGCCCACGTATCAATCCATAACGCATCTAATGTTGCCGTCGATTGGCTCTAGATTGTATTTATCTCATCCCAATCGATGTGTTAAACATATATTGTGATTGGTCTAAATATTTCGCATACTCAAAACGCGCATGCTGTTATCATGGTTTGGACACTGAAGCATAGGCGCTTTTAAGATTAATTCCAAGTGACCTGTTTTTCTTAAATATGTAAATCATATTCATCTCATCAAATGACTATACGAACATTTTCGTAAGACTGGAGAATAGAATAGTTACAAAATGCAATCCTGTAGATGGAGTTACATATGTAAGTATACTTTTATTTCATTATGTGTATTTTCAATAAATTGAGATATAAATTAAAATATATCGGACATTATTATATAACCTATAAATAGACGCGTTTTCATTGGCTAAAAAGTAATTTTTTAGAAAAAATATCTAGCGATATTGACCTGTTTTTTTGATATTGACCTGTTTTTTTGATATTGACCTGTTTTATATAATTGTTTTTTTGATATTGACCTGTTTTATATAATTGTAAATTGAGGGTTATATAATAAAACAGTTATGGACTTTTCAGCTGTTATACATGATGTTGATATGCACCAAAAAATCATTATTGACCTCGGCTATCGCCTCGGTCAATAATGATTTTTTTGGTGCATATCACATCATGTATAACAGCTGAAAAGTCCATAATTGTATAATATATATGGCAAACAATCTCCAAAGAAATGTCTTACTTGCGTATGGTTTAAATCAAAGCCTAAATCTATTATTATTATTATCATAATTATTATTATTATTATCATTATTATTATCATTATTATTATTATTATTGTTATTATCATTATTATTATTATTATTATTATTATTATTATTATTATTATTATTATTATTATTATTATTATTATTATTGGCATTATTATTATTATTATTATTATTATTATTATTATTATTATTACTGTTATTATCATTATTATTATTATTATTATTATTATTATTGTCATCATCAATATTATTATTATTATTATTATTATTATTATTATTAATATTATTATTATTAGGAGTTTGATCAATTCTGATAGCTTTGCCTGTATGCATATCTTTGTTTTGTACCACTAAATTAAAGTTAAGTATAAAACGAACATATAATAAAACACAAATTCAACAAACGGAAATTACATGGATATATGAGAAGCAACAAACATAAAAGGGTTGACAACAGTGGCACATCCTTGGAACTGTCAGTGACAAACAATACCGCTGAGAACGGTTTCTGTAAAATTCATGTTTATTGGTATTTTCACATGTGTAGCACATGCTCATTGCCCAGAACAACCCCAACGCACCGTGTTTCGCATTATCCAACTTACAAATATGTGATAAAATGCAAATGCTAATTAATATTAATTAACTAAACTATATTCGTCGTGTTTTGCTAGAAACTCTACACACAATATTTCGCAAAATCAGCCAATATGAACCGTAAGTCGGCCAGTATAAAAAAACAAGCAATTTAATTAATAAAACTGTCATTATTAATTGTTTCCATAGTATCCGAGTTATTGGTCCTCGGAATGTCACATTGGCCCGCGGCCTTCGGACTTGAACCAATATGACAGCCATTGGACCAATAACTCGGCCAATATGAAAATATGTATAAAATTCAAACAGGAAATGCAGCTTTTATAGAACTAAGTAAACCCCAAAACACTCAAAATGACAAACATGAATGTCAATGTTAATAAGGAATAAAGGCATATGACGTCACAAACACAAAAAAGGTTAACAATAGGGCTATCGCCTTGGAACGGTCAGTGGCAAAAAAGGCCGCTGGGGGTTTAAAAATAAGTATAAAAGTCGAACAGAAAATGCAGCTTTCATAGAACACAGTAAACCCAAAAACACGCAAAAGACAAACATGAATGACAATGTTAATAAAGAATAAAGGCATAACTTGTCACAAACACAAAAAGGGTTGACAATAAGGCTCCCCCGCCTTGGAACGGTCAGTGGCAAAACAATGCCGCTTGGCGTTTAAACCATGTTCTAGGATGCACCAAACCTCACATTTACCCTATTGTCATCCCAATAAAACGGGACAGTGTAAAGAACTCCCCGCCATGAACTATTCTCTAGGTTCTAGGGTACACCATACCTCACTCTTACACTATTGTCATCCCAATAAATGGGACAGTGTAAATAAAGATATCCCCGCCAGGTTATAATCTCTAACAAACAAGGCAGCGTTTTAGGCAATATAAGTAAAACACATAAATGATCATGTATATATAATATAAAAAAGCCTACAAAGTCACACAGTAAGTACTCAACGCCAAAGCAGCAAGACAAACGGTTAAGGGTACGACAAGACAAGATTAAAGAAAATATCAAAAGCTACCGTCCTATAAGGATTTAGGTAGACGTCATCATAGGATTCAAAATCTGTCCGGTCATCGCACAATCAAAGAGAAAGGCATAACTAAAAAACTACTCCATCAGGGCTACAGTTACCATAAACTTCGTAAAACCTTTGCAAAATTGTATTATCGTAACCCTGATCTTCTTTCCAAATATAAAAGTAATTTAAGAACTCTTCTGCGACAAGGACTATCTCAACCTGCCTTCTATGGTGATGTTATTTACAAACATCGTAAGATCCTTGGACATGATAACTTTCATACTATCTTTGTTAAACTTGTTAAAAGGTTTATCAAAAGAGGCTATAACCCTATAATTATGCAACGCACTGCATGATTGGTGGTGGACCCATTTACAGTTCGCCACTATACTTTCCTCTTTAATTGTGCGACGCCAAAAGAACGGTGACATTTGATGTTTGTCTGCAATGTTGTCTTGTCGTGCCCTCAATGGTTTATCCTCTTGTTGCTCTGTCTTCTGCAAAGGCACTGAGTACCTTCTTTGTGTACCTTAATGACTTCTATCATATGGGGCGTGATTTAAACGTCGAAGGATCCTTGGTCATAATCACTTTCATACAATCTTTATTCAACTTGTTAAACGTTTATCAAAATAGATTATGACCCTATCATTTTTCAACACGATGCATGTTCATGGATGACCCATTTACAGTTCGCCACTATCTATGCTGTCCTCTTTGTCCTCTTTGTCAGATTGTGGACCCTAAAAGGACGGCAGAGCGATGTTTGTCTTAAATATTGGCTTGGCATACCCTTAATGGTTTGTTCTCTTGTTGCGCTGGCTTCTGCCAAGTCACTGTGTACTTATACTGCGGCTCTCTGGGATTTTGTATTGTTACGCTTATACTAGTATTGCCTATGAATGCTGCCTTGTTTGTTAGAGAATACGACCTGGCGATGATTTCTTTATTTACACTGTCATCCCATTACACTGTCATGGAATGACAGTAAGGTAAGAGTGAGTTTTGGTGCATCCTAGAACCTCAAAACCTCAACGGCCTATTTAACACTGACCGTTCGAAAAAATACTGAAAAGGGGTCCCTTGGAAGCAACAAACGCAACAAGAGAGAAAACTCGATTTTATTGAGTATGTTCGTGAGAGGTAATGTATTGCGCAACACCTCTCATGACCTGTAGCGATATCCCTATTGCCAACCCTTTGGTGTTTGTGTTTGTCATATCACCTGCTTGTTTTCTTAATGCCATGGTATTTGTTGTTTGTGTTAATGCGTGTTTTGGTTGACTGTGTTCTGTGAGCTACATTCCTGTACGACCTTTATACCTACTTTTATATTGCGAAGTCCCATAAAAACATACATATATAGAAAGGTCACAAGACAATCTTGCTTTAAAGCAAGTTAAAAGTAATGGCAAGTCCTATGGAAGTTCTATAAAACAAACGAGTTTCTGTAAAGAGCAATGAAGTAGTGAATAATCAGACTGTTCACGTTTTACCCAGCGGCATGTTTTGTCACTGACCGTTCTAAGGTGGTAACCCTATCGGCAACCCTTATATATGTGTAATGTTATATAACTTGACTTTTATTTATCTGTGTAATTGTCGGCTGCGGTACATGAATTCTACATATCCGGTTCGACATTTATATCTACGTTTATTTTTATTCTACACACAATATACGCCATAGTGTAGCGCCACCTATCATTATTATTAATGACCGACGTGCTTAATAGGAAATATTACGGTTGTTTTTTTCATTATTTTTCAACATTAGAACACTAAAGGATGGCGGGAGGTGTACAGTACTGGTTCTACCCAGGACAAGTGGGTGGTCTATCTCCACCACAAAACAAAATCGACCATCATATATAAGCTGACATGTGTTGAAAATTACGTAAAACATCAAACAAACAAACAAACAACTAAAGTTTTTTTAATGAAGCACCAACAGAGACTTTAGTAAACGATGTGAAAATGTGTAAAGCATACCTCAAGATCGCAGTATGCCCCTTTAAATACAAGCAAAACTAGAATAACCGTTAACAATACTTAATGTCGTTAATATAATATGCTGATGGCGATTCTATACTTATTTGACTGTTTATATGTTTTTTCTATTCAGAGTACTTAATCTCTTACATTTGGGCGAATCAAAGCTTTTTTCTTGATTTTTTTTTCAAATGGTTAGTTACCCTCTAGCTAAAATCAACAATAACCCCGTGTTTCTGTGTTCCGGAGGTCACAGTTTGACGTAGCGTGTATGAAGGAGATGGTTTGTAGCCACTGCGTATTGGAATGGTATGAACATACCACATTGAAGGTTCTACGTTCACCGTCATACGAATACCATTTTCGGGATGACATTTTAAATAATGAGTTCTTCTCTTCCTAGGGCTAGAGGGTGTGGGCGGTAGCAAGCATGTTTCACTACCGTTCATGAACAATCTCAATCAAACCGTGACTGCAATATATTTTTGTATTTATCGGGTTCGGTTATTTCCAAATTTCTCATTTCATGTTCTTTTAATAGATAACACAGACAGAATAGTGTACATTTGTATTATTATAATTATAATTTAAAAGTTCTGAAGTCAACCAAATAAAGGAAGGTCCGTTTGTTAATGGGTGTATTGACACATGTGTCTTTCTATTTCAGTATTTGTTATATATGTTATCATGGCGGCACATGGTTTAAGGTAAGCCTTTAAATGCTTTTTAAATGTTCTATATAACCAGTAGGCCTTATTGCTTACTGACCGTTCCAAGTCGGTAACCCTGTCTTCACCACTCGTTGTGTGTTCTCCGTTTTATTGAATATTTAATTTGCTGTTGTTTGTGGTGCAGAGCTGACCTAAGCTGCTGTTGTACTTGGGTACTATGATTTCTATAGGACCATTTATCTCATTTTTTTGGTAAAGTGTTTTCAATGTCGAAAGTAATGCGTAGCCGTGTTTCAATGTGACATATGTTTAAGTTTTAAAATAAGCTATATACTCATGAGTTTAGCCAAACAGGTAAAACACTGTTTGCGCAAACTGGTTTACAATTACATGTTACCGTTTTCAGAGACAAGAGAAGTTGCTTCTTGCATTACTTCTCATGAACAGACTCAATGAAACCGAGTCTGCTGCTTTATTCTCTTAATTGTGTTTGTTGCTCTCAAAGGATCACCTTTATCAGTATTTATTAATGAAATATCAACAGTAATTTCAACCGTCCTTCCGATGGTATTACCAAACTTGACACAATAAGTAAATATTAAATATCGACTCTACCGAAAATAACATTGGCTTAAATAGACTCAAAATAAATCAGTTGTTTCAGAATAGCGTGTGAAAATAAAAACAAGTATAAAAGTCGAACAGGAAATGCAATATTTGTCCACTATGACACATTTGTTCCTGCAGCTTTAAAAAGAAATTACATAGTTGAATCAATCAATTAATTTAAATTTGCATTTGTTCACGGATATACATTATTGTTTCAAATCTCCCAACAACTCTAGTATTTGCTTAAGCGATACTTAAGCTTTTTAAAAATAATGAAACTTAACTTGTACATTAAGTAAATTAGATATGCGAGTTGAGGATTAGTTTTATTAGGACCATCAAGGAATGATTTGGGTTAAATGTATTAGTTTAAGTATGTATTATACCAAGCTAGGGGTTTGAAAATACCTATCTATCTGCTGATATGAAAATGACATTAGTTTCAATTATCTGCATTTTCACTTTGCGCCCCAGGCTTCGGTAAACATGAACGATTTTGATATCTAAGTACCACTGTTTCAAATTAGTTTAAGAGGAATATGAATGGTCGTGTGTGAAACTTAGGTATTATAAATGATAAACCGCACCCTCTCAAGTGTACACTTCGTCGCTACCACGTACACGTAGAGAAGTCACGTAATCTTTGTAGCATGTTCACTGAAATTCCCTTTGTAATAATCAGGTGTAAATCGTTTAATTGATAATAACACCTGTCAGAATAAATGGTGTACTACAACTACCAGTTATTGGAAGTTAGAGTATGGTAGGGATCTGAAATGGACATGCTACAAAACAAATGCCTCATCTAGTTGGTTAATTTAAGTAATAGATAGAGTCTGGTCTCAGCGAGTTGGCTTATTTAAACACCTCGATGGGCTACTACGCCCATCTCGGTGTTTAAATAACCAACGAGCTGAGACAGCCCATCTCGGTGTTTAAATAAGCCAACTCGCTGAGACCAGACTCTATCTTTTTTGTAGCATGGTGTACTTAGTAACACTGTGACGTCATAGTGACCGTACTCTAAATTCCAATATCCGGTAGTTGTAGCACGGTTTAGCCACGCCCCTTTAGTTACCCTAAATTAAACGATTTAATGCGCTGCATTCATCGAAGGAAATGTCGCCGACCATGCTACAACTACCTGATATTGGAATTTAGAGTACGGTCACTATGACGTCACAGTGTTACTAAGTACACCATGCTACAAAAAAGATAGAGTCTGTCTCAGCTCGTTGGTTATTTAAACACCTCGATGGGCTACGCCCATCTCGGTGTTTAAATAAGCCAACTCGCTGAGACCAGACTCATTTCAAAACCAAACTCAGAATATCTTTACGATTATAGTGCAGTCCTCAAAGGTGGCCAGATTTTATGTTAATTGAAACACTCAGACTTTTATTGGAAAAAAACCGAATACCTCCACTTTTATCTTCGGTAGGTTAATTTAGTTTATCCTATGCACACAAAAACAAATTCGCGCTGATTATTTTTCAATTTAAAACCGTTTAAAGGATTTTAAGATTTTTTAAGTTAATACCCCACTTATAGGCATACGCTTTATTCGGAGGTGTAGACGAGAAGCAATGGCATGATGTACCGTGTCATCATGACTTGTAAAGCTAGGAGCTATATATGTCCATCATGTCAAGTTTAATGTTAAAGTCTGATTAAAGCTACACAAACCGTACATATCATGAAAAACACGGATGAAATATCTTCCTTTTCTTAATTTATCCAAAATTCGACCGTCATGCATAGCCTAAAATGCGTTAAACTTCAAACAAACAAATATCATTCTTCCGATACTGCACACAATCAATTACTGACTATTAATAAATGTTCGCCGGGATCTTTAACGTGCACAGGGTATGGCTATCTCTTCACACGGGACCGACAGCTTTACATTCGCTCCGAAGGATGGCATACTTCCACAGTAACTGTTCAAATCTGGTACTGATCAGTGAATGAGTTTGAAAACTCCGAGACTTGACCCCACAGGATATCGAACCCGGGACCTTTAGATCGAGAGACATGTATGCTTGTCACTGCAGCTCCTTACTGCATTTGCCGTATTGTTTGCGTCGATTGATTTTACATGTGCGTTCAGGCCCAGTCAGCGAATTCCCTTACCATATTTGTCGTTTCGTAACCGTGATAATCTAATGTGTTTAAGATATTATTTGACTGTGAACGATTTGGATAAAAACCTATATATGTACGATACTCACTATTGTGCGGACAGTACGTTGCTACTGTGCCGATTTTCCATAATCTATAATTGCTAGTCTCAATCCATAATGATTATAGATTTAGAAACAGGACTGATAATTATTGTTTTTCTACTAAAATGTGTTACTATTTATAGTAAGGTATGTAATAACTTGTATTAAATACACCGTGTTTTTCAATCGGACTTATTAAATTGTATTAAGGTCTTTGAATAGAGTCCCAAGAGAAGCATTTCATGAAATTACTCATCACGACACGCCAACAAAGAATCATGTGATTTAAATATGGTTCGTGTAGCTTTAACTAGCACTGTTTTGTAAAATATGATACGTGCAAATGGAATAATGAACAACTTAGGAGCGAGTTTATGTTTTTGATTTTTTTGATATCTGTGATCCCCTGTCAAACATTTATATTAAAATAGTTGTGTAGCTGCTTTTCATTTCTTACCACAATATTTTCCATTTTCATCTATTTAGTTTTTATATCCTGACTTACAATGTGCTGTGAAAATGACGTAAATCACCATTCAACCAATTAAATCCTGACTTGGAATGTTTCAACCCTGATCCTTAACCTAGAACAAAAAGTGTTAAAATGTTAAATGTAAAAGTCCACTTTCTACAATAAGATGTGAAATAAAACGTCATATGGAGACAATCAGAATAAAATTACAACCAAGACGCATAACCGTAATGACACTGAAAGGCTATATTTTGTTTTAATTTAATATTTTATTCACCGGATTTACATTTGCAAGTTATATGATAAACAACTAATCAACACTTATAATCTGTATAAATATCTTCCAGAGCCTGACCTTGGCACCTGAAGTTTTCTGTCATTTTGTAATATTTATTTAAAAAATGTATACGACTCTTCATCGGTCAAGTTCAGTTTCTGGGAACTTTTGCATGTAATGTATTTATTCATATCATGAAAGGCTTACTTGATCAGACATGGCACTAGGGAATCCAACCAAGTCACTGAGTACTTACGTTGTGGCTTTCTAGGCTTCTGTTTTTTTTTATATTACATGTATATATACATGATCATTTATGTGTTTTAATACTATTGCCTATTAATGCTGCCTTGTTTGTTAGAGATAATAACATGGCGGGGACTATCCTGGTCACTAGGATGACAATAGGGTAAGAGTGAGGTATGGTGCACCCTATAACCTGGTTTAAACCCCCACAGCGGCTTGGTTGCCAATAACCGTTTTAACCCTTGTGTGTTTGTGGTGTTTTATCTTGCCTTTTATTCATATTTATATATAGTTCTTCTTCGTTTCTTTGTGTGTTTGTGGTTGACTGTCGTACTTGAATGCTGCTTTTCCTGTTGGAGTTTTATATCTACTAGTAGATGTAATCAGTGCAATACAGCTAATAATAAGTTTAATTATATGGGAAACAAAATTCGCACTCAATAGTATTGGTGAAGTGTCGTTGCTTTGAAATTATGAAAGTTGTTTCTTTATAGATGTACACTCTTTAAATTTCATATACACATGGGGAAATATGTCCACGATACATTAATCTACTTATATTCTATGGTACTCATATTTGTCAAACATATCCTGTGTACTTGTATAGGGATACTGCTAATCCAGACTAGTACATATAACTACTTATCACATAACTTACGGTGAGGGAGTGGAATAACACCATTCTATATTTTCGATATACCACTAGTTATATAAGTATGCAAATAAGCCTAGTATGCGCTGTCAAAAAAATCGATAATGACTATGATCAAATTCCCACGGTTTATGTCGGTTTCGCGTGTTAAAGAGACAGGCAAAATGCGATAATAGTCGATACGTGAGTTATGTGATAAATAGAATCTAACATTCGTTCTCATTCGTTATTGAATTTATTAAACTCGTTAGAAAAAATAATATATAATTTTGACAACTCCTTGATGAATGATTACTCATTTAAGACCCTCTATTAATGTTACTGCTGGATTATTCAAATACTGCAAGATGTGCTGTATAATACGTGCTAGAAAGGATGTGTTCTAAAACGTGAAGCGGGTGGTTTTCTGGCGTAAATATCACTTGTATGCATAATGATATGCAGAATATGTGGAATAAATACTGAAAAGGGAATCGCTTGGAAGCAACAAACACAAACAAGAGAGAAAAGTAGTAGATTCGTTTTTACTGAGTTTGTTTATGAGAGGTAATATAATTTACAACACCTCTTACGTCCCCTAGCACCGGCTTAAGCGGTATTCTATTTTAAATCCATAAAGAGTAGGACTAGTAATTAATAACACTACTAGTTTGTAGTCGGGGTGACTTCTTACAGACCCCACACAGCAAACGCCAAGGTGAATAAGACACATGCAGTCTAACATGTATGGTAACTGAAATGTTCATACTTGAATCATCCTCTAGATTTTCTGCGAATTTGCTTTAATTGGTCTAAAACAAATATATATTCTCCCTATATACATATATATATCATTTTCCTCCTTCTAGTATACATAACCAAACATAATCACAAATAGTTCGCCCACCTCACACCCTGCGGTTAATAAAATGTAAAATGTAAAGGAAGTATATACAAAATGGCTACATAGCGAGGCAAATATTGCACTCACTAAGAGATGATTTAATGTATTTTAAAAAATATCAAAATAATAGCTGAAAATGCAGTATTAAATCTTGCAAACATTATATTGTTAACGATAATACCTTAGAACCTAGTCTGACATGACATAAATAAATTCAGAAATAATTTTCTTACTTTCCCAAGAGGCAGTCATGTAGTAGATTGTATTACATTTGTTGCTCGTGTTTATTATTTTAGGCCTGTACATGCCACATCAAGTGTACATGGAAAATGTAACACATGGACCTCCGTCAACTCCCATCATCCGGCACCATCCGGTGACAAAACAGATTACGAACATGTGCTGCCATCTGAGCAGAGTTCGGTATGCCCAGCTGACATCGGTGGTAAAATAACCAAGGTTCAGTGCCTAGATAACAACGGAGAATCATTTACCGGAAGCTCTAGAAATACAATACTGAAATTCGAAGTCTCGTGTCACGAGAAAAACGTCAGCGTTAGTTGTAAAATAACGGACCCTGCCTTTGGTTTGTGTCCTGACTTCTCTATGAACCTTTACTGTGACTGTAGGTGGACCACAGCCGTAAATACAGCTACAACCAATTCACACACAATTAGCTCGACGTCAGCCATACCGACGCAAACAACGAATTTACCTACAAGTCACTCGACGACACCGGTAAAGGCACAAGAAACCACTATACATACAAGTAAGTTTTAATGCGTGTTATAGTTTGTTGTTGTTTTTTGTAAACTGTTATTTTATATACTCTATCTAGAGTGTGCATTGGCTGTATAAAAAAATCCATAAAGGTGTATTAAGAAGGGTCTCCCATGTCCGCTTATTTGTTTGTTATGGAAGCAATACCGCATGTGGAAATAATTCAGAAAACATATTTAGGCCAAACGAGTAATACATGAGACAAATTTAATCAGCAAATCATGGAAACGCCAAAAATACTGATAATAGAAAGTGCGCAGTGCATATGACGATACCTTGAGCAAGTTTCAAGTCGCGCTCAGGTAACGAATAGTCCGTCAGATTTAGATCTTGTTTTCAAGAAAAGGGATACAACATAAATATAAGAAAGTTTCGATTTTTCCTTTTTCTTTATAAAACCACACTTAAAATTACCAAAAGGATGTAGTGCTCAGGAATTTAGTTGAAAGATTCTTGTTTATCATTCAAACCAGCTATGATATTAAATCCTTTTTGTTGCGCTACCTGTTTCAAAATCCAAAATTTAATCTAAAGGTTGAGAAACAAAGACACGTAATATTTTCATATCTTTTATTCATGACATTAATATTATTTAAAACACAAAAAGGTCAATTAAGTAACTATCTTCGTTCATAAAGCAACTCTGCAGTTCAGGGTGACAAGGTTCTAGGCCCATTTTTCATAATTTATCTTGATGTACATGGAAGATGTGCCTGGCATGTTCATGCCTTTTAGGTGCCATATAACCTTTTCATGTGTTGGTGCGCCTTAAAACCCCAATTCAATTCAATTCATATTATATAAACGCATTTGTTATCCTTGAACGTCTGGTTGCTTTAAAAAAAATGACTGTACCCCACCACATTTTTACGAAAGTGATCATAACCAAGGGTTGTGAATCGCGTCAACATGGAAGTCAGGTTGTGATAGTTCTTGTCACGGAAGAGTTCTTAAATTACTTTGTATTTTAAAAGCAAATCAGGGTTACATTTATAAAATTGTACAAAGGCTTTTCATAGTTTAAGGTACGGTAGCCCTTATGGAACAGCTTTTTATATATACAAAGCTGGCGAATATTAAAGTCCTCAACTCGACCACAAGCAGTAACCAAATTGAGAAACATATACCCCCATAATAATAATAAATATTGATAAAGGTGATCCTTTGGGAGCAACAAACACAATTAAGAGAATAAAGCAGCAGACTCGGTTTTATTGAGTCTGTTCATGAGAAGTAATGAAAGAAGCACCACCTCTTACGCCCCCTAGCACCGGCTTAAGCGGTATTCTACTTCAATGCCACCTATATTGGGCTCGCTTGTCCCAAAGGACAAGTAAAAATAACACTACTGATTCGTAGCACGGGGAGACATTTTACAGCCGCCACACTGCACTAAACGAACGCTAGTGTGAATGTTAATACATATTGATAAAGGTGATCCTTTGGGAGCAACAAACACAATTAAGAGAATAAAGCAGCAGACTCGGTTTTATTGAGTCTGTTCATGAGAAGTAATGAAAGAAGCAACTCCTCTCACGCCCCCTAGCACCGGCTTAAGCGGTATTCTACGTCAAAGCCACCTATATTGGGCTCGCTGGTCCCAAAGGACCAGTACAAATAACACTACTGATGTTGCTTTGGGAACATCCCGTCTAACTAGGAAAACTTAACAATATCGAACTCAAACTCTTCTCTTGGTTGCTTTTTATTTCTCTGCTTTTAAATATAGACATAAAAAACGAACAGGAAAAGCATCATTCAAGGACGACAGTCAACCACAAAACCGACGTTTTGTATCAATTATTCGAATTCATTTCCTATAGTGTGAACTATGTCCAACGGACATTTAACGAATAGTTTTGTTGATTTTCCTGCTTTGTTTACACTAATAAAACGAAATTTGATTTATTGTTTGATTGAAGAAATAATTTGAAATAAATGTCTTACAACACATATTTGGCAAAACATAAGTTCTCCTCAGTCCATACAGGTTTTCAAAGTCTGGGCAATAGTGATCCTGGAAAAATAATATATGTCAAAACTCCTATTCCAAAAGAAGACAAATTACACAACTGAGCTTACACAATTAACACATTTAACAGCACATCTTAAACATTATTATAATAGTTTTTGGCAACGAAAGATAATAATGCCTATAAAATGCAACTGTATTTATATTACTTTTGTATTCTAGGTCAGATTCTAATATCCGAAGTCACGACAACAGATGTTACGACAACATCCGGCCAAAGTCCGTCCACCATGAAAAGTACATTTTCCAGAAGCTTGACATACACTTCTAAGATGCCGTTGCAAGTAACTCATACAGGTATATGTGCAGGAGGAACTCTGTAATGTATGGAGGATAATAGTTGGTATGGAGTGAATATAGGATTTATTTTCATCGAGAAGTGAGAAAACTTATATTTTCACGAGCGCTTTAGGACGACTGAAAATAAAAGTTTTCTCACTTCGAGATGAAAATAAATCCTATATTCACTACAAACCAACACTATTCTATTTATTATATACTCACAACCTTGAAACTTATGCAGAAAAATCATAATGCGCCAAAACAATGACGTCAATAACGTCAACAACGTCAACAGCGACGTTACCTCATTCTTGTCCACTATTTCACTGGAAAGTATATAATAAATATTGATATTTTTAGTGGCCAACACTATTTGAATAGGTAATGTTATCTTAAGATATGACATCGTAAACATAAAATAGTTGACAACGGGGCTACTGCCTTTGGAACCGTCAGTGGCAAAAAAAAGCCGCTGTGGTTTAAACCAGGTTCTTAATTGGGTGCACCGAAACTCACTCTTACCCTATTGTGATCCCAATAAAACGGGACCGTGTAAATAATAGTATTCCCGTCAGGTAATATTCTCTAATAAACGTGGCAGCATTAAGTAATAGATAGAGTATGGTTTCATTGAGTTGGTTCATTTAAACATCGAGATGGGCATAGGCCATCGAGGTGTTTAAATTAACCAACGAGATGAAACCATACTCTATTTGTTTTGTAGCATGTCCATTTCAGCTCTATTTCAGTTATTCTAACTGTTATTCTCACTGTTATTCTCACAGTTATTCTGACAGGTCTAATTTTCAATTAAACGATTTACACCTGTGTCTGAACAAAGAGAATTGTCTGTGACCATGCTACAATAGACAATATAAGTATAACACATATATGCTCATGTATATATCAATATAAAACATATTGTTTTTGTTTTACAATTAACCGTTCCAAAGGCGTTACCGTGATTATTAACCCTTTTATGATTGTGATGCCTAGTTTGCTCTTTTTAAACGCCATAGTTGATTTATGCCTTTCCCAGATGCATGTATTGCCTTTCACTTACTTACAAATGCACGTTGGTACAACAATTATTGAAATTGTGAAATACAAAGTTATTTTAGTTTCATTACCTCTGTTAACAGCTATGATAGTATGATTTTTTTATGATTACCGATCCTGCCTCTTGAACAATTAATTCAGTTTCTTGTATATATAATTGCAAGTAAGATTTATTTATTTCAGACTTTGGAAATCCCGATTCGACGTCCATTCAACAGAAATACCAGAATACTAGAACAACTAATGACGAAACCATTACGATAGGAGGAGTCACTATAAGCCTATGGTTAATCACGGTTATAATATGTGCCATATTGTTTACATTCAATGCCATGTTGACCATTTGTTTGTACAAGAAAGCAATGAGATCAAGAAAAAAGCACGACATGGAAAATGTGATTCATCCCTTGGACACAGTTTGAGTACATTGACTATAACATAATCACCCGCTATAAAATTATAACTTGAAGTGAAATCATACGTAAACTGTAAATATCAATAATAAAGATTTTGAGCAATAGGGAATTAAACATCTCAACCGCGAAATATGCATATGTTAACATCTTATAAAAGGTCGTTTGTAATTCCTTAAGCAAAATGTATCATAATAAATTAAAGCCACGCTCCCGTTATCAGAAGGAAATAACAGGCAAGGAACATGGCTGTCACTGAGAAAACATTGTAAATTTGTCAGACTGTATAGGATGAATATATGATTTTAACGGATGATCTGTGAATATATTTAAATCGTCGTCTATTCTAATTCTGTAAAGAATGACGTTTGCATTTTATCAAGGTATGTATGTTTATATGTATATATGTAAATATATGTAAACAATGAGATGCAAAGAAACTGGTTATGTCCTTATGTTTGTTCATGGTTATACTACTTCTGACAACTCAAGCTATCATCAAATCAAATAGTTTGCATTAAGGTAAGATAAAAATATCGGACAGGGAAAGCAGCATTCAAGGACGACAGTCAACCACAAAACACAAAAACAAACGCGCAAACAGACAAACGAGAGGGAAAAAGTAATAAAAAATGCAAACGTCAACACAAACACAAAATGGTTGACAATTGGGCTACCGCCTTGAAACGGTCAGTGGCAACAAAGGTCACTGGGGGTTAAACCGGTTCTAGGGTGCGCCAAACCTTACACTTACTCTACTGTCATCCTATTAAAACAGGACAGTGTAATAAAGAAATCCCCGCCATGATCTAATCTCTAACCAACAAGGCAGCATCAAAAGGCAATATAAGTAAAACACAAATATGCTCGTGTAAATATAATACAAAAAAAATAATAGCCTAGAAAGCCACAACGAATGTACTCAATGACTTGGCAGAAGCCAGAGCAAAAAGACAATAAACCATTAAGGGCACGACAAGAAAGATCATTGACAAACATAAAACGCCACCGTCCCAATGGGCTTTAGGTAGGCGTCATCATAGGGTCCACAGCCTGTCCGGTCATCGTACAATTAAAGAGGAAAGTATAGTGGCGAACTGTAAAAGGGTCCACCACCAAGCATGCAGTACGTTGCAAAATGATAGGGCCATAACCTCTTTGATAAACTTTTTAACAAGTTTAACAAAGATAGTATGAAAGTGATCATGACCAAGAATCTTACGAAAAGGTTTATAAATCACATCACCATAGAAGTCAGATTGTGATAGTCCTTGTCGCAGAAGAGTTCTTAAATTACTTTTATATTTGGAAAGAAGATCAGGGTTACGATAATAAATTTTGCAAAAGTTTTACGAAGTTTATGGTAACGGTAACCCTGATTGAGTAGCTTTTTAGTTATACAAAGATTACGAATATTAAAGTCCTCAACTCGAGTACAAGCTCTTGAAAAACGAATAAGTTAAGACACATACACCCCATAAGAAGTTGCTCGGGGAACATCCCCATCCAAGTGGGGATAATTAACAATGTCAAAATTAAAATCATCTCTCTTGTCATAGATTTTGCTAATTATTTCACCATTTTCAATCGAGAGATCTAAATCAAGAAAAGAAGAGTTATTATCCGATATATTAGCTTTGTTAAGCTGAAGTTCTTTAGGATAAATATTATTAACCATAGTTGGAAAGAAAGGGTTGTCAATGTTCAATATGTCATCCAGATACCTAGAGGTGTCATTAAAGGTTTCAATTACATCTGTCTGAGTATCTAGTGAAAGACTCAACATGAAATCTCTTTCATAGCAAAATAAAAACAAATCTGCGACAAGTGGTGCACAGTTCGTACCCATAGGGATACCAACAATTTGTCTATAAACGGTGGTTCCATACCTGACGAAAATATGATCTAATAGGAAGATCTTTTAATAGGAAGAAGCCTTTAATGACACCTCTCGGTATCTGGATGACATATTAAACATTGACAACCCTTTCTTTCCAACTGTGGTTAATGATATTTATCCTGAAGAACTTCAGCTTAACAAAGCTAATATATCTGATATAAACGCTTCTTTTCTTGATTTAGATCTCTCGATTGAAAATGGTGAAATAATTAGCAAAATCTATGACAAGAGAGATGATTTTAATTTTGACATTGTTAATTATCCCCACTTGGATGGGGATGTTCCCCGAGCAACTACTTATGGGGTGTATGTGTCTTAACTTATTCGTTTTTCAAGAGCTTGTACTCGAGTTGAGGACTTTAATATTCGTAATCTTTGTATAACTAAAAAGCTACCCAATCAGGGTACCGTTACCATAAATTTTGCAAAATCTTTGCAAAGTTTTATTATCGTAACCCTGATTTTCTTTCCAAATATAATAGTAATTTAAGGATTCTTCTGCGACAAGGACTGTCACAACCTGACTTCTATGGTGATGTGATTTATAAACTTCATAAGATTCTTGGTCATGATCACTTTCATACTATCTTTGTTAAACTTGTTAAAAAGTTTATCAAAAGAGGTTATGACCCTATCATTTTGCAACGTACTGCATGCTTGGTGGTGGACCCTATTGCATTTCGCCACTATGCTTTCCTCTTTAATTGTACGATGACCGGACAGGCTGTGGACCCTATGATGACGCCTACCTAAAGCCCATTGAGACGGTGGCGTTTGATGTTTGTCAATGATCTTTCTTGTCGTGCCCTTAATGTTTTTTCTCTTGTTGCTCTGGCTTCTGCCAAGTCATGAGTACCTTCATTGTGGCTTTCTAGGCTATTGTTTTATTGTATTATATTTACACGAGCATATTTGTGTTTTACTTATATTGCCTATTGATGCTGCCTTGTTGGTTAGAGATTAGATCATGGCGGGCATTTCTTTATTTACACTGTCCTGTTTTAATGGGATGAAGTAGGGTAAGTGTGAGGTTTGGTGCACCCTAGAACAGGTTTAAATCCCCAGTGGCCTACTTTGCCCTGACCGTTCCAAGGCGTTAGCCCTATTGGCAACCCTTTTGTGTTTGTGATGTCATTTGCATTTATTATTACTTTTGCCTTCTTGTTTGTCTGTTTGCGTGTTTGTTTCTTGTGTTTTGTGGTTGACTGTCGTCCTTGAATGCTGCTTTCCCTGTCCGATCTTTTTATTTCTTGATAATACAATGAAAGAGACAAAAAACAACAGAAAGGGTGGTGAAGACAGGGTTACTGACTTGGAACTGTCAGTAGGCAATAAGGCCTTCTGGTTAGCTTGAATCGATTTTATATGCGCACAATCCTCGCTATTATCCTGTCTTCAGCGCCCAAATAGACAAGACCGTGTAAACAAAACTACCTCCCATCAAAAGGAAGGAATTCTCTAACAATAAAGTGCACATCCAGAGAAACTCACTAAAGAAACACATACAAAACAAATAATAAACATCTCAGGATGTATCCAGAATCGTACTGAACAACCATAGTAGTTGCAGCTAAAGAGAAAACCAATCTAGGGTACGACCAGAAAACTCGAGGGACGAAAGCTCATGCACCCACCTTCCTTAGTTGGGGTTTCAGTAGGTACAATCATAGAGTCCCAAGAGGTAGTCCAGTCATCGCACAAGTGAAAAGTGAGGCGTAATGACTTTTTCGGATTAATGTATTACCATTATTCATAATCGAGTTTACTCGATTGATACAGCTCACCCAAAACACAGGCTTAATTCCTTCACGTTGAGTGAGGAATTTAGAAATCGCGTACGTATGCAGCATACGTTTTATGATACTTGAAGTGGAAATCACGATACGTAAAAAACTTATGAAATCAACTGATATAAAAAAACATATTAAGAAATCATTGGCTTGTCTCCCTTTCACATACTGACATAGTAATAAGTTCACAGGTTTCAAGCCCTGCAAGTACAGAAGAAATTCAACAATAAATTAATGACAATCACTGATAAGTCTAATTCGGGGGCAAGTTACCATATTTTTGATTTAAAGTTGATGGACTTTATGTAAACAATGGCGCATATTTCATGATATTTTTGACAAAATCTAATACTATAATTCAGAACTCCAGAGAAGCAATTTTCGGGAGTATTTCAGCATTAAAATTAAAGAAATCAGCACGAAAAAAATAAATTGGAAGGGAAAATCAGCGCCGACAATTTACAATTCCAGTATAATAAAGGCATGTTTTAAAGTAACTTGAAGGGTGTTCCACATAACACTTGTGGTGCCTGCCATGGTCAAGGTTAGATCGCAGTTTAAAGTTTTATATAAAAAAAATGGGGCGTAACTCTGCGAAAATGAAAGTTATAGGACATGTATGTATAACGACATGCCGAGACATGAGATGAAGATGTGTGCGAAGTTTCATGAGCATAGGTCAAATCTTTTCAAGTTATGGCCAAGGTTAGGTTGCAGGTTAAAGTGTGACGGATGGACGACAAAGTGATCCGCAAGTGTCTGCCATCAAACGCAGATGACACTAAAAGCAACAAAATTGTAACATTTACTCTTTAAAATAATCTGAATCAGCATTGCAGATTTATTTAGGCGGTAAAATACCCTGTGACATAAAATTTTGTCTAGAGCTCTGTAACTACAATTACAAACTGACACGTTGTTTTCTTTTAATTCTCTGTAAATACGATAGCGAATAATGTTCTCGCTTGTTTACAAAATATGAATATTTACTTGCTCTGTCGGCCATTTTAAACATTATAATCTGTCACAAGTGTAATGATTATATATCACTATATGTTCAGCATGTTTCATTGATGTTTTGAAAAGATAATGATTTAACTAATTGATTTATTCCGAAATATATGGGAAATGTTCCCGTTTCTAAGACCAAAACAATAAATAGTCATGTTCACAGTTTCCTGTCCAAAAAATAAGTTGGGTACCTCAAGTACATGTAGGTCGATAGTCTTTATGTTATTGGAAAATCTGACGGTAAAACTACTGCAATCACAAAACATCATTCCAAACTCTGATTCTGCTGGCTTCTGGTTAGCATAGTAGATGTATGCCTTATAATTGTTACACAATGCCACAACATGCATTCAGTTTAATATAAAGCCACCAGTTTCATACTCATGTTTGTGTTATATCACGCTTAAATGCGCATATTCCATGTTCTCATGCGTAGTTGTTTTATTCTATACAACTGTTGTTCAATAAACAGTTAAACTTTCTCCTTTTAATATTGACTTATTGTCATACTTCTATTTCCGTGTCGGAAGTAGCCCCGGCAGAAATAAATCCAAGCATTTTATTTCATTTTTAAGAATTCTTTAGAATTCCAAGGAAGTTCAATGTTTTCTCTCTTGGAAAAACATTGGATTTCCTTGGAATGAAAATTCCATGGAATTCTCAAGATTGTTTCTCGGAGAAAGTTTGATTTTCAGTCCATCAAATTTCAATGTTTTCCCCTGTGCATAAAGATTAATTGGATTTCTTTGGACTTCTACTCTCTGTCCAGCAACTCTTCTACTCTCTGTCCAGCAACTCTTCTACTCTCTGTCCAGCAACTCTTCTACTCTCTGTCCAGCAACTTGCTTCGGAAAAGCTTGAAAAAGCTTGGACTTTAATTCTTGACCGGAAGAAGAAAAGTCCAAAGTATACCAATATTTTAACAACTGTGAAAACCTTGGAAAACTTATTTGCTACTACTATTGCTGCTGCTACAACTACTACTACCACTACTACTTCTACTACAACAACAACAGCAACAGCAACAGAAACTGCTGCTGCTGTTACTACTACATGCACTACTTCTACTACTACTGCTATTACTAATACTACTACTACTGCTGCTCCACTACTACTGATGTTGTTGCTGATGCTACTGCTGTTACTACTACGCGCATTACTTCTACTACTACTGCTGCTGCTATACTACTACTACTACTTCTACTACTACTACTGTTGCTGCTGCTGCTACTGCTGTTACTAACACATGATCTACTTATACTGCTGCTGTTCCTACTACTACTACTACTACTGCTGCTTTACTACTACTGCTGTTGTTGCTGATGCTACTGCTGTTACTACTACATGCATTACTTCTACTACTACTGCTGTTACTACTACTACTACTACTGCTGCTGCTATACTACTACTACTTCTACTACTGTTGTTACTACTACTACTTCTACTACTACTACTGCTGTTGTTGCTTCTGCTACTGCTGTTACTACTACATTCACTATGTCTACTACTACTGCTGTTACTACTAATACTACTGCTGCTGCTCTACTACTACTACTTCTTCTACTACTGCTGTTGTAGCTGCTGCTACTGCTGTTACTAACACAAGCTCTACTTCTACACTACTGCTGTTCTAATACTACTGATGCTGCTGCTGTTGCTGCTGCTGTTGCTTTACTACTATTACTTCCACTACTACTCCTGTCGTTGTTGCTGCTACTGCTGTTACTACTACATGCACTACTTCTACTACGTCTGCTGTTACTACTACTACTACTACTAAATGGTGCATTGTAAATATCTTCCCATTGCTGCTGCTGCTGCTGCTCTACTACTACTACTTCTACTGCTACTGCTGTTTTTGCTGCTGCTACTGCTGTAACTATTTATTCAGTATTTTGTGATATCAAGAATTCATTTCTTGATATCAAAAAATCGAATTATTGATATCACAAAATCATTTATTGATATCAGAAAATCAACTGATTTCTTGATATCAAAAAAATCATTTCTTGATATCAAGAATTTAATTTTTTGGTATCAAGAAATGATTTTCTCATAGCGCACAAAGTGTATTTCTTGATATAAAAAAATCGAATTAGTGATATAAAAAAATCAGTCTAATTTTTGATATCAAGAAATGGAATTCTTGATATCAAGAAATGCATTTTTATATCAGAAAATCATTCTATTTCTTATATCAAGAAATCGAGTTCTTGATATCAATAAATCGAGTTCTTGATATCAAGAATTAAAATTAAAATGATTGAATTGGAATTGGAAAACCCATTTCTTGATATCAAGAATTAAAATTAAAATGATTGAATTGGAATTGGAAAACCCATTTCGCTGTGCACTAGTGCGGAAAACAATTTGAAAACTGAAACTATTTGCATTTACACTACAAGGAGACAGCACATTCGCAACATCTTGTACACTGCTTGACGGGATTGGCCGAACGTTCACGATGGGGAGACATCATTGCAATCACGGTATTTCTTTTCATTTCCTGATATCAAAAAATGCATTTCTTGATATCAAAAAATGCATTTCTTGATATCAAAAAATATAATTCTTGATATCAAAAAATCAGTATAATTCTTGATATCAAAAAAAAAATATTTTATTTTCAGTTATCTTCTGATAACCCGTTTATTCAGATATCTTAATACATATTTTCTGGTACATATAAACAAAACATGTATATTAATATGTCAAGGTCAACAATTTGTAGAATGAGTTTTGGTATGTTTTTTATATATATTATAAATATGTACCAAACTAAAATAAAAAATATATAATAATTTACATGTACATATGGGGAACAGAAGACTCACTAAGTTTTCTGAAGTAGAATATATTCTCTTAGACGGGCAATTATTTTGTTCTAACTGTCAGCATCTCTTTTAAGAGATTTATACTGGTATATTAGTCTGTTTTGTAAAGCGATCCTTGACATGGGTTTATTCAAGTGCTTTGATGAATATTCGTAGTATTTAATTTCTAGCATAATTTGTAAATCGGCTGGAGAATAGGTATTTCCAATGTTAAAAATAAATAGCTCTTCTGTAAATAGTAATGTAATGTTATGGGCAGATAACCATATTTTAACTTGATTTAGGAAAATCTGAGTTGCTTGACATGTCCATAACATATGGATTAAAGTTTCTTCTTGCTGGCAGTATGTACATAGAGGATTGTCTATAATTTTAATTGTATACAAAAAAAATTTAGTTGAAAGTATTCTATGATTAATTTTTATTTGGAACCATTGTAAGGTTGTACTGTAGTTATTTTTAAATGGTGCATTGTAAATATCTTCCCATGTTTCACTATCAATATTGTATACTTGTTCCCATTTTTCCTTTGAAAAAGGTGTCTCATCATTTTGATTAAAAATATTATACATATCTTTACATACATTTCTTGACATCAAAAATTCATTTTTTGATATCAAAAAATAGTTGTTTTCATATCATAAAAATATCAAAAAATAATTCTTGATATCAATAATTCGATTTTTTGATATCAAGAAATGAATTCTTGATATCACAAAATACTGAATAAATAGTAAAACGGCGCTGCATAAAAATCAACATATACAAACTCCTTATCTCTCTGACTCTATTGGTTTGGAAGATACTATATGGCCTCACACAAATGCCACCACGCGGAGATATTGACTTCTCATCTTTAAACCCAAGTGAGGATTCCTATCCTGGGTCACAAGGACAACAGGGCAAGTATTTTAGCCCAACATAGGGTGTGTTTTAATGACTCTAATATAGAGGTCAAAATGGTCGGAAGTTTGAGTGTTCTGTATGCAAATGTCGACTGCTTAACATAAGAAAACAATCTGAGCTATCATCCATGGTTAATTCCAATCATTACGATATTATTGCTATATGTGAAATTCTACCTAAATATTCAACCATAATCCAATGTGAAGAATTCTTTCAAGTGGAGGGCTACGATATACATATTTCAAACCTACAGTTAGGAAGGGGAGAGAAGTAATTTATAATAAAACAACATTCAATTCAATTATGGTTGATGTCGATATTAACTTTGTGTGAAGTAAGACTCCATAAAAACGAGAAAAAAAAAGTATTTGTATGGTGTTTTACCTCATTTTCAACACCTGTAAGGTTATATATGACGGTCGCTTTTTGTGGTGGAGGCAGATCGGTAGAACCAGTATTGTACGCCTCCCGCAATTCGTAAGAATCGACACTTCCTCACTTACAAGTCGATCTCCCGGTGGGAGTCGAACCCGTAGTGGCATAAAAACGATAAACTTTTAATAGGACGTGTATATAGAAATCCGAATAGTGACATTGTTAATAATTTCAAACTGCCTGGCCTATTTGGCGAAGTTTTAAACAATAATTTTTGTTTTTGTGTTTTGTGGTTGACTGTCGTCCTTGAATGCTGCTTTCCCTTCCAGATATTTTTGTCTTTCTTAGTAATATAAACGGAAAAGATAAAGATAAATAAGCTATTAAACGAAATTAATTCATCTAAGTCCCAAAGTCCTGATAATTTCCACCCAAGAGTACTAACAAATACACTAACCGTACCCCTTACACAGCTATGTAAGAAATCAATGGAGGAAGGAAATGACCAGAAATAAAGAAAACTGCAGTCTTTAAATCAGGGAAGAAAACTATCGACCCATTATCTTGACACCGATATCGTGTAGAGTCATGGAAAAAATGCTATGGGTACTAACTGTGCGCCACTTGTTGCAGTTTTGTTTTTGTACTGGTATAAAAGAGATTTTATGTTGAGTTTGTCACCGGCTAGCCAGGGTGAAATTATTGATGCATTTAATAATACTTCTCGGTATCTTGATGACATACTCAATATTGATAATCCATTCTTTGCTCATATGGTTACTAACATGTATCCACCAGAACTCACGTTGAATAAAGCCAACAGTTCGGATACAGTAGCAGCATTTCTCGATCTTCATCTCTCGATTTCAAATGATTGTATTCATACTAAAATCTATGATAAGAGAGATGATTTCAATTTTAACATCGTTAACTATCCACACCTGGATGCAGATGTACCTCGTGCTACCTCATACGGGGTGTATATCTCCCAACTCATTCGATTCGCTAGAGCGTGTAATGATGTTATAGACTAGCAAGTTATTACAAGTAAACTTCTTCAGCAAGGTTTTCGTTATCACAAACTACGTAGATCTTTCTCTAAATTCTACCGCCGCAACGAGTGCCTGCTGGTTAAGTACAACACCAACCTTAAAACACTTCTGCGACTAGGCATATCACAACCCTCATTTTATGGAGATGTGGTCTATAAACTTCGAAAGTTAAAGTGATCTAACGGGTTTCCTGACCGCTTTACAAATTTAATCAAGAAGTTCGTCAGAAAAGGATATAACTCTTTGGTTTTACAGCGCACTGCATGTTTAGTGATTGACCCCTATACAGTC
Organism: Cyrtodaria siliqua; assembly: GCA_037043455.1. Classification (NCBI taxonomy): domain Eukaryota; kingdom Metazoa; phylum Mollusca; class Bivalvia; order Adapedonta; family Hiatellidae; genus Cyrtodaria; species Cyrtodaria siliqua. The sequence goes on along the minus strand of JAWPHD010006280.1, from coordinate 82,693 downwards.
AGTCATTATGCTTCACTTTTCACTTGTGCGATTACTGGACTACCTCTTGGGTCTCTATGATTGTACCTACTGAAACCCCAACTAAGGGAGGTGGGTGCATGAGCTTTCGTCCCTCGAGTTTTCTGGTCGTACCCTAGATTGGTTTTCTCTTTAGCTGCAACTACTATGGTTGTTCAGTACGATTCTGGATACATCCTGAGATGTTTATTATTTTTTTGTATGTGTTTCTTTAGTTAGTTTCTCTGGATGTGGACTTTATTGTTAGAGAATTCCTTTTGATGGGATGTAGTTTTGTTTACTCTGTCTTGTCTATTTGGGCGCTGAAGACAGGATAATAGCGAGGATTGTGCGCATATAAAATCGATTCAAGCTAACGTAGGCCTTATTGCCTACTGACCGTTCCAAGTCGGTAACCCTGTCTTCACCACCCTTTCTGTTGTTTTTTGTCTCCTTCATTGTATTTTCAAGTCCTTGTTTGCAGTACAGTGCGGACCTACGATGCCATTGCGTTCGGACGCTGTGGTTTCTATAGGACCCTATATCTCACTTTTAGAGTTGAATTAGTAGACCATCTCGTCAAGAACCTCCTAATATCAGTCCACCAACATGGTTTCAGACAAGGCTGCTCCTGTGCTACTCAGATATTGGAGTGTCTACAAGCCATGGATAATGGGGAAGAACTTGATGTCATTTATCTTGATTTTAAAGCGACTTTTGACAAAATCCCCCATAAAAGTTTACTCAGCAAAGCTAAAGCCATGGGAATTTCATGCAAGCTGTATGAGTGGATTGAAGTCTTCCTAACTAATAGGAAGCAAAGGGTTGTGGTAAATGGGCATGCCTCTGACTTCATGGACGTTACAAGCGGATCGAATTCCTGGGACTTGTACTGTTCCTTATATATATCAATGACCTCCCGGACGCCATATCGTGCACCACGAAATTGTTTGCTGATGACACAAAATTATATAAATGTATAAACAACCCTCAAAGTTCGCAGGACCTAAAAGATAGCATTTTTAACGCATGTGATGTGGCCAAAAGATGGCAAATAACGTTTAATGCCAAAACGTGTAAACGCCTCCACTTGGGGAATAATGATAGGAACCCAATATGTACTACATTACAGAGAAGGACAATATAATAGAAGACATTACTAAGATATTAGAGGAAAAAGACCTAGGGTAACGTTTGACTCCAATCTCAAATTTTCTAACCATATAAGTGAAAAGGTGTCTAAGGCCAATAGAAACCTTCAAAACCTTTACATATAAGGACAAAGAAATGTTTCTCTGCTTATACAAATCTTTAGTCAGACCCCACCTTGAGTATGCTACAGTGGTTTGGGCACCCTGCCTAAAAAGGGACATTAATTATTGCCATTAAAAATGTCCAAAAAAGTGCTACCAGGATGGTGGGTAACCTCAGCAATTTCCCTTACCATACAAGACTTACTATAGAAGAGAGCGGGCCGATGTGATCCAGTTTATAAAATACTAAACAATATCGATATAGTTGACAAAAATAAACTTTTCACACAAGCCCAGGGGAAACTCAAAGAAACTATTCAAATAAAAGAGCAAGAATTGATATAAGGAATAAATCATTTGCCTACAGAGTGGTAGAATCTCGGATTAAACTGCCTAACGCAGTAGTTGAGGCACCCACCGTAAATTCTTTCAAAAACAGGATAAACAAACGATGGACACAACATATCCTCATAAGTTCAGGTCTACAAACTAATAAAAAAAATAGGAACCGGAAGTCACAAAAACATTATATGGAAAACACTATCAAAATGGGCCTAAGAAACCGACGGTTTAATAACGGCTTCGATAACAGTATGAACAGTATGAACTCTGTTATTTACTTTTGTTGTTGTTGTATATTCATTTGCCGATATAACACTGGCTATGGGCACTTTGTGCTTCTTCAATTACAATGTTTGTACTAACACGTTTGCGAGTTGATGTTGAGCAGCTTAAATGATTAATTGTGGACAATGAGTCTTCCAGAATTTCTTAGGAATACTCCAAATGCCATTCTAAATTCCATGTTTGTTGCGTCTGCTGCACTGTCTATGTTACCCGTTAGAACTTGTAGGTTTATATCATTTACTTCCAGATTGTCTCTTGCAATAATATATTCTACTGTATTTACAAGATGTGTTCTTCCTTGATTAAATCTGTCACAATCATATAAATAGTGTTCAGTATTTCTTTACCTTACACAATTCACATGGCTCTGACTGTTCGGGGTCTATTTTACTCATTACTCATTAAGCTGATTCTGCTACTCCTTCATAAACGTTTTCTTTCCTGTCTATCATTTCTTTAGCTGCCTATTTAGCCAAATGTCTTTAATTCATTACATTCAATGTCTTTATGACCAATTTCCCAGAACCTCTAAAGTTTCCAGACTGGTGTTACCGATGCAGCCTGTAGCTTTAAGTAGTGGTCTTTGTACTTTGCTGAAATCTATTGCAGCTGTATATATGTCGCTGTTACCGTAGTCAATGCCCCATAGTCCATAAAAGGCAACACTAATGATTTATACAATCTCATAAGGATCTCCTGGCTACAACCATCTGTTTTACCTCCTGTAATGTGTTATATTGCTTTCGTTGCTTTAAAACATTTCTGCTTTCTTTCCATGATATGTTTTTCAAAATTAAGATCATCCTCGATTATGACACCAAGGATTTGTTTACTTTATGTAAAGTTGATTTCTTGTCCTTTAATCTTGATCTTTGTATCTATCTTATCTACACCAGTTGAGAAAAGCATTGTGTCCGGGTGTTTTCTTGGCCGATTTCCATGTTCCACTTTCTATATCACTCAGTCATAATCTTTTCAGTCATAGTCCACATTACGGGCCTCATCAGTGGGATTAATTGTAGACGGAATAAATGATATTATGCACCGTTTGTTCCGACAGAGTTACTCGCCTTTGCTGTCAAAATAAAAAAAGAACAACAAACTCAATTTCTTTAAAAAATCGTAAATAAAGATGTCGTGTTATGGATGCGGGTCTGGCTTCGGAGCATTTAAGAAAGAGGTAAGTAAGCTCACCATATAGTATGCCATATTCATTTACTTGCCTTTAAGACCATGCCTGTTTTGCGTCTTAAATTTTCTGACATTTTGAGTTAGCACATATCATAGTCATGCGCTTATGTGTACATACGTGTAGTAAATGCTGTCGGTCAATATTGTTTAATTAACATAAGACTATATTTTCGTAAGTAATTGCTAGCTAGTGTGCAAAAAATGCCTGGTCAAAGGGTCTGGTCAAACTTTCGTCCCGGTGACTCCTGTGAAACACAGCTAGTAGTTACAGCCCATAATATCTATCTATCTTCCTTCAATTCCAAACCCCTGCTGGGGACCTAGGAATGTCACACGTCTGTCTGACATAGGATTGTTAATAGAATAAAAGTAAGTAAGTAAAGATTAAAAATAAAAACAACTCTGGGGCTACTTATAGCGAGTCATCCATTATGCTAACTGCAGAGTTGAAGTGTCAACAGCTCTATATTGGGTAGGTTGGGGTTATCTGAGGGAAGGGCATTCCAGTGAACTATTGTTCTGGGGAAATACGAATACTTATAATAGTCGGCAGGGCTTTTTTACCTTATATAACAGAGGCCTGTAAAGGGCCTCTTCCCAACAGAAAATTGGACTGTTTTTTCCCAACTGTGGCAGAAATATTTCCCAATCGGAAAACAGCAGTCCCTCAGAATTTGAGAAAAAGCATGAATTCAGCAGTGTATTTTTGTCTGCTAAGTAAATTCCGACATGGAAAAGTTAATAATTATGGTAAATAATGTATGACAATATAAATAAAGTATATTAATGTCATATTTTCTTAATTTATGAAACCTTGTATTTTTCCCAAAATGAGAAATAAGCGCGTTCTTTTTTCCCAAAATGGACAGGCCTGGGCCTCTTCCCAATTTTGTGGGAAAAAGCCCTGGTCGGATGTCTTGCCTATTACTCTAAATTGAAGTGGGTGTAGGTGTGTAGATCGTCTGTTCGTCATTGTCATATACATGTAGTTCTCAAGTGGGATAGCTACAAAACTGTTGGTGATCTTGTAGCAGAGCGAGAGCCTACTATCTATACGTCGCTGGTCAAGTCTTCTCCATTTCAAGGAATGGAGCATCTCTGTGATGCTTGAAGTCTGTCCATAGTCATGTTTTGCCCATAGAGCTGCCCTGCGTTGGACAGCTTCGATCTGGTTTATGTAACATTCATTTTGGCGAGACCAGACATTGGAGCAGTACTCAAGCTGCGGTCGGACTAACGTTTTGTAGGCCATAGACTTGAGTGGTTATGAATGTACTTTGATGTTTCTGCAAAGAAATCCTTATGTTTGATTTGCTTTCTTGGTGATAATGTCTCTTTGTGTGTTCCACATTAGATCATCTGAAATGTCAACGCCAAGATATTTTGCTGATGTTGTTGCTTTGAGTTTTGTATTATGGAGGTAGTATGAAGTGTCTATGGGTGTTTTAGGTATATGCTGTCATATGCCGACAAGAATGGCCAAGTGGACACAATGATATTAGGCTTTAGTAAGGCTTTCGACGCTATTAGATGTCGACTCCGGTGTACCTCAGGGTACTGTGCTCGGACCCTTACTATTCCTCTGCCAAATGTCAACGATATGCCACAACGTGTCCTGTCCCATATTTGCCTATGCGCAGATGACTGCTTGCTATACCATCACATCGAGTCACAGCAAGATCATCTCAGTCTACAACAGGACCTGGACAACCTACAAACATGGGCCGACGACTGGAGTATGTGGTTCAACACCAAGAAATGATATCTTCTCAGCATCAAAAACAAATCATCACATTTCTACATCATTAAGGGCCATATCCTAAAACAAGTCCAAGATAGCCCCTACCAAGGCATCACTTTCTCAGAGGATCTAACTTAGAGTTTAAACATCTGTAAAAAGGCAAACTCCATGTAGGAACCTTAGACACTGCCCGCAATCATGCAGGAAAAATGCTTACCTAGGCTAGTAGCTCTTGTCAGGACCATTCCTGAAACGTGATATTGATCGTTTAACCATCTGTAAAAAGGCAAACTCCACATTAGGATTTCTATGTAGGAACCTTAGACACTGCCCGCAATCATGCAGGAAAAATGCCTACCTAGACTAGTAGCCTGAAACGTGATATTGATCGAAACGTGATATTGATCGTTTAAACATCTGTAAAATGGCAAACTCCACATTAGGATTTCTATCTAGGAACCTTAGACACTGCCCGCAATCATGCAGGAAAAATGTCTACCTAGGCTAGTAGCTCTTGTCAGGACCCATTCCTGAAACTTGATATTGATCGTCTCGAACAAATTCAGAGATCTGCTGCGAGACTCATGACGGGAAACAACTACAAGTCCAGGGAGATGGGATGCGTCACTAACATGTTAACCTCCTACTTACGCCACCTCAAGATAGAAGGTGCCATCAAATACAAATACAAATATTTTTATCGTCTATAACAGACTTTATTACAACAAACATATTAGAAAACCAAGACAGTAGTGAACAGCACAAAAGGCTTCGAACAACAAAAGGCTTCAAACCCGTCCAGGCTAATATTGACACTTACAAACACTCCTTCTTTGTTAGAACAGTCTATGACTGGAACAAATTGGACAATAACATAGTCTTATCTAAGAACATTGATAGCTGTAGAGCAGCACTGACAAAAACTCAGTGCAAATAAATCTACATGCGCACTACCTCCGCCCCCACAACCCCCACCCCTTCCCCTGGTCGCAGGTTGGATGTGAGAATCGTGGCTCTAATGGTAGTATGTACCTTCCATATACAGCCATGATTCCTGTGCCTTTAGGAATCAGCAGGAACTTGTACCGACTCCCGTACACGCTTTTCTGGCGCGGTTTCTGAAGGCATCACGCAATGCTTGAATAAACAACCACTGTATTTCGATAGACTCAAGATTAAACAGCACACCTGCATGCATAAAACTTACCAAAGAGAGGAATATCACGTCGATCTAGGCAATTTGTGTACAGCTCCATGTTTCCGCAGACATATTTTTCTTGAATGTTTATCTTTTTCAAATATCGCTCGCAGTGTCGTTCCGTATTTGGAAACTAAGCCCCGCCCTATTGACACACTTGACACTTTCCTGTTAACGTTATCGATTTGTGTCAGCTGTGGGTGGGTCTAAGTGTTTATTAGAATATAACAGGGGTTAAAAAGAATGTGCTTCATTGGTAATTCAAACCCAGGTTCTCTGACTTACTGTGCCAGGGTACTTATGTCTGAGTTTTGAGGACACATGGTTGGCCGGTTATTATTCAATAGTAGCCATTATGCCAATACCTGGTTATATGTGTAAATGTGTGTTAATGTTAATTCTATTGCAGCATGGATGCAAGAACTGTGGTTTTGCATTCTGCACAAAATGTCTTACCAACAAGCACGAGATTGCGAAGATGAACAATGAGAAACACAAAGTGTGTAACAAATGTTACAACATACTCACAGGGTAAGTCATTATAAAGGCCACAACATACTCACATGGTAAGTCATTATAAAGGCCACAATATACTCACAGGGTAAGTCATTATAAAGGCCACAACATACAGGGTAAGTCATTATAAAGGCCACAACATACAGGGTAAGTCATTATAAAGGCCACAACATACTCACAGGGTAAGTCATTATAAAGGCCACAACATACTCACAGGGTAAGTATTATAAAGGCCACAACATACTCACAGGGTAAGTCATTATAAAGGCCACAACATACTCACAGGGTAAGTATTATAAAGGCCACAACATACTCACAGGGTAAGTCATTATAAAGGCCACAACATACTCACAGGGTAAGTCATTATAAAGGCCACAACATACAGGGTAAGTCATTATAAAGGCCACAACATACTCACAGGGTAAGTCATTATAAAGGCCACAACATACTCACAGGGTAAGTCATTATAAAAGCCACAACATACTCACAGGGTAAGTCATTATAAAGGCCACATCATACTCACAGGGTAAGTCATTATAAAGGCCACAACATACTCACAGGGTAAGTCATTATAAAGGCCACAACATACTCACAGGGTAAGTCATTATAAAGGTCACAACATCCCGGTTAAGTCATTATAAAGGCCACAACATACTGTGCAAGTCATTATAAAGGCCACAACATACAGGGTAAGACATTATAAAGGCCACAACATACAGGGTAAGTCATTATAAAGGCCACAACATACAGGGTGTCATTATAAAGGTCACAACATACCGGGTAAGTCATTATAATGGCCACAACATACAGGGTAAGACATTATAAAGGCCACACCATACAGGGTAAGTCATTATAAAGGCCACAACATACAGGGTTAGTCATTATAAAGGCACAACATACAGGGTAAGTCATTATAAAGGCCACAACATAGAGGGTAAGACATTATAAAGGCCACAACATACAGGGTAAGACATTATAAAGGCCACAACATACATGGTAAGTCATTATAAATGCCACAACATACAGGGTAAGACATTATAAAGGCCACAACATACAGGGTAAGTCATTATAAAGGCCACAACATACAGGGTAAGTCATTATAAAGGCCACAACATACAGGGTAAGTCATTATAAAGGCCACAACATACAGGGTAAGACATTATAAAGGCCACAACATACAGGGTAAGTCATTATAAAGGCCACAACATATAGGGTAAGACATTATAAAGGCCACAACATACAGGGTAAGTCATTATAAAGGCCACAACATACAGGGTAAGACATTATAAAGGCCACATCATACAGGGTGTCATTATAAAGGCCACAACATATAGGGTAAGACATTATAAAGGCCACAACATACAGGGTAAGTCATTATAAAGGCCAGTGTGTTTTATACAGTCATTAATACTTGTGCATAACTATATGTTTAGGTTGGGCTGGTCAGAACTATTTCGTACTTTCATCATGTCCAATTAGCATATAAAAACAGGAATTGCATTTATAATAATTGTCAAAATAATATTAACATTAAATATGAAATTTAAGAGTTAAATTTGTAGTCAGCATCAAATATCTGTGCTTGTAGTAGACTTTAGAACACCCAATATCTGTGCTTTGTGGTAACTTCGTAACACCCAGTATCTGTGTTTTGTGGTAGACTTTGTAACACCCAATATCTGTGCTTTGTGGTAGACCTCATAACACCCAATATATGTGCTTGTAGTAGACTTTAGAAACCCAATATCTGTGCTTGTTACAGTAGAAGACTTCAGAACACCCAACATCTGTGCTTGTAGTAGACTTTAGAACACCCATTATCTGTGCTTGTACTATACATTTTAACACCCAATACCTGTGCTTGTAGTAGACTTTAGAACACCCAGTATATGTGCTTGTAGTATACTTTTGAACACCCAATACCTGTGCTTGTAGTAGACTTTAGATCACCCAATTCTGTGCTTGTAGTAGACTTTACAACACCCAATATCTGTGCTTTGTGGTAACTTCGTCACACCCAGTATCTGTGTTTTGTGGTAGACTGTGTAACACCCAATATCTGTGCTTTGTGGTAGACCTCATAACACCCAATATATGTGCTTGTAGTAGACTTTAGAAACCCAATATCTGTGCTTGTTACAGTAGAAGACTTCAGAACACCCAACATCTGTGCTTGTAGTAGTCATTACAACATCCAATATCTGTGCTTGTAGTAGACTTTAGAACACCCATTATCTGTACTTGTACTATACATTTTAACACCCAATACCTGTGCTTGTAGTAGACTTTAGAACACCCAATATATGTGCTTGTAGTATACTTTTGAACACCCAACACCTGTGCTTGTAGTAGACTTTAGATCACCCAATTCTGTGCTTGTAGTAGACTTTACAACACCCAATATCTGTGCTTTGTGGTAACTTCGTAACACCCATTATCTTTAATTGTTGAATACTTCAGAACACCCAATATCTGGTCTTGTATGAGACTTCAGAGCATCCAGTAGCTTTGCATGTAATAGATCTTATCAGTGCACAGAAGTGAATTTCGGGATTTACTGACCTGTTATCAGTGGTTTTGTGTGTTTGTTTCATCAGTGGTTTTGTCTGTTTCGTCAGTGGTTTTGTGTGTTTGTTTCATCCGTGGTTTTGTGTGTTTGTTTCATCAGTGGTTTTGTGTGTTTGTTTCAGGAAGATTAAACCAAAAGAAGATAAAGCCAAGTATTCGCCTCCAGAAAATTACAAAAAGTGAGTCTATTGTTTTGTCTTGCTACACCTTCAATAAAAGAAACCAATATTTGCTTAAAGTAACAAAAACAGCATCGATACCTAAATTATATTTATATACTTCTTGCATTCGCGATTTACAAGGGTGAGGAAAGTCTGATCTTACACATGTGGGAAGATAGGTCACGCGCTGATATCAACAATGACAGTTGCATGACGTCGTTGTGTAAATAAAAGTGCAAAACGTAAGTAGTTGGCAACGTCAATGCTCAGAATGTAAATGATATGCAAGAAAAAGAATCGATCATGGCTTTCCGGTTCGGATAAAAAATTCCAAACCTCGGTTTAACTGTTTTAATCGGAACTTAGGCAGAGCCTCAGTTCCGATAAAAACAATTATACCTGGTGTTGGAATTCCTGATCTTCACCGGATACCCATGAAAGATTCTTATAATATAAAATGTGTCTGTCAAACTGGAATGTAGATGCATCATGCTTGGTCAGTAGATCTGTATGACTTGTAGCATGTACATGTATCTTATATTATCTATTGGTGCATTTTTTACAAACTGCGCACTTTGTAAAGTGTTTTTCAAATAATGCCTTTAACTTCCATTCAGTTAATCAGTTTGGCTTTGTAATTTCGAAACATCATGGAAACTAACTTCAACTAAACTTGGGTTATAGTAATAAGCAGCATATTGGTTAGTAATTTCCAACAATACAAAAATCATAATCCGAGCTTTTGTCAGATGCATTTTACAACAGGTTTATGACCTGGGATTCTTTACCTTTTTCTGACCATAGATACAGTTACCATTGATGTACTTTTTAAAAAAATGCAGATTAGTAAAACTGATTGCAAAGAACAATCACCCAGTGTGGTTGCCAGGCAAATCGCGCTAGAGTTAGGACCCCTCTTCAAGTCCATTTTGGCTTTTTTTTATCTACTTATAAATGCACAATAAGGCCAAACAAACAAAAACAGGTGTGTTTCCTATTGCATGCTCTAAAAAAAAAGGTAGATCTGTAGGCATTTTTTTTTTGAGCAAGATATTGTGAGATTCTATCTCATAAACCCCATACAAGTTGATGATTCAACTGAAAGTTTCTCTGTGATGTCAGTTTACCTCGATATAAGACTGCCACAGTTAAATTAACGCATTCCTGTTACAAATAAAAGGACACTTTAAACCAGAAGACCTTTATTTAACATGCCTTAAATACTAATTAGTTTAAAGTTAATTAGCATCGCATTGTTTACGTGAAAGAACGTTAAACTCTGAATGTACCATAAAACATTCCAGGCAAATCATATGGCTTACCTATTAAATATTTTCCACATTTGCTGGGTAATTTGATAATAATTTGCATAGTTATACCACAAGTGCCCAGTGGATTACAGAAAATATAGAATGGTGTTATATCTTTCACTTCCATGATGTAAGCTATGTGATAAATCATTGTTCAGAACAAATTGAAAAAAATAATTCTTTCTCGGGCCACCGGAAACGCGGGTTGTTGTTCTTTCAGCCTAAGCAGTGCTGTAGATAATTTTTGACTGCATTTGGTATTTCATCTTCAGATTCAAAATGAATGAGAAAAAAGGAACTCGTTCAGGGTAGACATTTCTTTAAATAGTTCAGGCTTTAAAAATGAATGTGACTTAATACATTTTAACAACTATTCTGGTTAAAGTTAATTAAAAAACGAAACTTATGACCTTAATATTAGACACATGCCTGGAACAATTTTCATCATGTAAATATGGAATTAAATGTTCCACAGGGCAATACAAAGAAATATAATACTAATGATTTTTAAAAGTTATGAGTAATTGTAGTATAACTTACCACAATGCTTTTTGTAAAATAAAAAGTATGAGTAAAATACACAAAGACTCAGCTTATCTATAGCTCTGAATAAGATACAACAGTGTTGTGTTGACCTCTTGAACATAAATGTGTTTGAAGAAGGCTTTGATGTGCACCACAATACTCCCCTACAAAAAAAGTTTGTCACTATGAAAATGAGTGCCTTAAAAAAACTAACCCGCCATGTAACGACAAAATTACGCTACAAACCTGTTTGTCAAAACTCATAACCCAGGTATTCAGATCATTTAATAATGTAAATGTGCCGATTCAAAAGTATGGGTTTATTCATGGGTTCTTAATATACCCGTGATTGAATAGACCTGTAAAATGAATTATGAGTTGGTAACTCTAATTTGGCGCTCTAGTTTTGGAGTTTATATTGTGTATATAGAGTTTGCATTCTCAAAGTATGCAAGTTACAAATATATATACCTCATCGTCAGTGGAGTTAGAAACGATGTACATCAGATGTAAAGTTTGTCTGCTGATGGAGGAATAGGGACTTTAAATTGACTGTATAGAACATTCTTAAATTGTATATTTGTGTTTCTGTTTCAGTCTATTTCAATTTTTTCTCTCTATATATTCATATTTTAACTAAATATCAAAACATCCTTACCAAATATATCAATCTGTTCACCAGGAGGTGATGTTCTTAAATCATTTATGTACATGACCTCTTTCTTCCTGACAAATCAAAAAAAGGTGGTGACAGTGGATATCGGTGTATAAATCTTCTTGGTGCTATTATTATTATTTTCAGGAGAATGGCCGCACTACAGGAGCGTGAAGCAGCAGGGGTTCATGCAGGTGGCAGTACAGGGACTGGGGGCAGGGGTGGGACTCACATAAAGGCTCAGCATAAAGGCATGTCAAAAGCTGATTTAGAAATTCAACAAAGGCTGGACAAACTGAAAGAGAAGACTGCGAAGGAAGGTAACTCATGTTTTGTGGAATAGCTCCACCTTTACAACTTGAGGTATTGTTAGGAATGGATAATTTCATTGGATGACACAATACTAACGTGTCCATAAACTGTCGAAAAATCAGGATGGCATGCTATTTCATGCTGTATGGAAGGATGGCAAATTGAAATATTTTAACAGCTTTATTAGACTGGTATCAGTCTATAAATTGGACTATAAATAATAAAATTAGACAAATTAAAAAATAAAATAATACTCTGCATAAAAATATGTTTCGCTTCATGGCTGAATTTATGTTAAATGTTCAGATAAGACAATACATGTATAAGTTATAAGTGGCGATATTTGCCTCTTTCAGTGCTAAGGAAATTCTATAATAATCTGATAATAGTTAAAAGGTTATAATATTAAGGACTGATGGCAGTCTACAGCTGCAGACATGTTAGATGCAATCCCTTTTTAAAACTGAAGGGTTTTGTAAAAAAAAAAAAGTGTTAGTAAAATACTCAAAAACTCAGCATATCTACATCTACAGAGCATGTAGATGTGCTGATCAAAAGTATGGGTTTATTCATGAGTTCTTAATATACCCATGATTGAATATGTGTAAAATGAATTGAGTTTGTAACTCTGATTTGGCGCTCCAGTTTTGGGGTTTATATTGTGTTTATAGAGTTTGCATTCTCAAAATATGTTGCATTAAATAGCCTAACCTTTTGTATTTTGAGACAGAATAACCAAAGGGTCTTTGAAAATTGCAGAATCGAACAAATGAGATAAAGTTTTACATTTTTTATTACCTCTGTTTATGATTGGTGTTTAATGGTAAATAAAACACTTCTACTAATCGCAGGGTTCGTAACCATATTCAGTATGACGAGGATTCAGCACAACACTGTCGTAACTACATATAAGTAAAGATCATTTTGTTGGTTTGTTTGTATGGTGTTTTTACGTCATTTTAGCTTATTTGATAAGGACTTGACTTGACTTTAGAGCTGCAGACTTGACTTTAGAGCTGCGGACTTGACTTTAGAGCTGCATACCTTCCTGTTATAGGCAAGCCTTCATCTCATCTCTGAAGTTGCTGTTCTCATAAAAATATCATTTGTGAACCGGACGTATTAACCCATTTCTGATGCATTGATAAAAATCCTGCAATCCGATTGGTCGACGTTCAAAAATTGCGACTAATAAATATTGCATAACCCGTTGCAAATCCATTATTTGAACGTGTTTGTGAGAAAAACGGTTTTAAAACCCTGAATTGTGTTAGAAACGGGTTAAACAGTATTGAAGTGTTGACTGATGGGACAGTACTGTATCAGGGGACAGTACTGTATCAGGGGACAGTACTATATCAGTGTTGACTGATGGGACAGTACTATATCAGTGTTGACTGATGGGACAGTACTGTATCAGGGGACAGTACTATATCAGTGTTGACTGATGGGACAGTACTATATCAGTGTTGACTGATGGGACAGTACTGTATCAGGGGACAGTACTGTATCAGTGTTGACTGATGGGACAGTACTGTATCAGTGTTGACTGATGGGACAGTACTGTATCAGGGGACAGTACTGTATCAGGGGACAGTACTGTATCAGTGTTGACTGATTGGACAGTACTGTATCAGTGTTGACTGATGGGACAGTACTATATCAGTGTTGACTGATGGGACAGTACTGTATCAGGGGACAGTACTGTATCAGTGTTGACTGATGGGACAGTACTATATCAGTGTTGTGTGTGTGTGTAATTCTAAGGTTTATAGTCCCTCCGCCAACGAACACGTCAAGGTATACCTGACGCGATGGGCACAATAGAGTCTGGACTTACTATATCAGTGTTGACTGATGGGACAGTACTGTATCAGGGAACAGGACTGTATCAGGGGACAGTACTGTATCAGTGTTGACTGATGTGACAGTACTATATCAGGGGACAGTACTGTATCAGTGTTGACTGATGGGACAGTACTATATCAGTGTTGACTGATGGGACAGTACTGTATCAGTGTTGACTGATGGGACAGTACTGTATCAGTGTTGACTGATGGGACAGTACTGTATCAGTGTTGACTGATGGGACAGTACTGTGTCAGTGTTGACTGATGGGACAGTACTGTATCAGTATTGACTGATGGGACAGTACTGTATCAGTGTTGACTGATGGGACAGTACTATATCAGTGTTGACTGATGCGACAGTCTGTATCAGTGTTGACTGATGGAACAGTACTATATCAGTGTTGACTGATGGGACAGTACTATATCAGTGTTGACTGATGTGACAGTACTGTATCAGTGTTGACTGATGGGACAGTACTGTATCAGTGTTGACTGATGGGACAGTACTGTATCAGTGTTGACTGATGGGACAGTACTGTATCAGTGTTGACTGATGGGACAGTACTGTATCAGTGTTGACTGATGGGACAGTACTGTGTCAGTGTTGACTGATGGGACAGTACTGTGTCAGTGTTGACTGATGGGACAGTACTGTGTCAGTGTTGACTGATGGGACAGTACTATATCAGTGTTGACTGATGGGACAGTACTGTGTCAGTGTTGACTGATGGGACAGTACTGTGTCAGTGTTGACTGATGGGACAGTACTATATCAGTGTTGACTGATGGGACAGTACTGTATCAGTGTTGACTGATGGGACAGTACTGTATCAGTGTTGACTGATGGGACAGTACTATATCAGTTTTGACTGATGCGACAGTACTATATCAGTGTTGACTGATGGGACAGTACTATATCAGTGTTGACTGATGGGACAGTACTGTATCAGTGTTGACTGATGGGACAGTACTATATCAGTGTTGACTGATGGGACAGTACTATATCAGTGTTGACTGATGGGACAGTACTATATCAGTGTTGACTGATGGGACAGTACTGTATCAGTGTTGACTGATGGGACAGTACTATATCAGCAGGGCCTTCCCCAGCCATTTATGGCGTAGAGGCGCCGCGATCCCTTAACTTTTGAAACAGACATGCCGCGATCCTTAATCTGAAAGCGACGCTTTAAAGCCATGCCGCGATCACTTAAAAGTGGGTCAAAACATTCATTCCCCAGTGTTAATTAATCACATATCTGATCAAATAACGCCTTGAGGCATAAACTCATGACAAGCATACGTCCTTAGCTCCTGATTGGAGTGTTTTCATAAGGATTAGAGGGGCAGAGGTGTTAATTACCTCCGTGATAAGGGTCTAATTCAAGAATTCAACCATGCGTACATGACCTGTAAACGTATTACGTCATCAAATGTGAAAACAATTTACTTATGTTATATTTTATTGTAGCGTTGAATTAACGTGCCTCCATCCATTTTATCGTGTTTTAAATAGATAATGATGAGAAAATAATCTCACAAACACAAATTATTCGATAATCACATAAAATTATAAGAATCTCGGGGTTGCAGATTATAAATTTAGGTTACTTCCTGTTTTGAATTTGCTTCCGTGTTTCAACTAAAACGATTAATTATGAATAAAGACAGCAATTTTATAACATTTAAATAAACTTATAACCGTTATAACCGTTTCCTACCTTCCTTTTTTTCGAAAACGCTAATGACTTGATGCAGTTAACATGACTTAGACGTTTAGATATTGTAAGACAATGTCAGCGTAAAAAGTTGATGTAAATCCGGATAGTCCTTATTTCGGATGCTTAAAAACACGACACTGCGTTTTCAAGTTGTTGTTTTTTTAAACATTATTCACTTAAAAATAATATAATTACTCCTGCTTAACTTCACCACATCTATAATGAAGTGTTTACAAGATAAAAAAAAATCTAGAACAGCAAAGGAAACAATGTATAAAGTTGAGTGTTATCATCTTTTTCCAAAAAAAAACAGTAAAAAAATCTACATGTACAATCTATGGAAGACTGGTAGATATATTTAAAACATGTTTTAAATGTTTCAGGTGTATGCCAAAACCCGTATTTTACTTCAAAACATGAGAAAAAAATCGACATGCAGGAGGGGTCCCCCTCCCGCACCCACCCCGCACCCTCCTGCGTTAAATGCCACTATCCCTTAGAAAATTCCTGGGGAAGGCCCTTATCAATGTTGACTGATGGGACAGTACTGTATCAGTGTTGACAAATGGGACAGTACTATATCAGTTTTGACTGATGCGACAGTACTGTATCAGTGTTGACTGATGGGACAGTACTATATCAGTGTTGACTGATGGGACAGTACTATATCAGTGTTGGCTGATGGGACAGTACTGTATCAGTGTTGACTGATGGGACAGTACTATATCAGTCGTTTAACAGTCGCAATCATGTTTAACGGCTCCGCTAACACGTCACCATTTAACAAAATTTGCCACTGTTAAACGACTGACATACCATCGCAAAATTCAAAATTTCAATACAGTTAACTCTATATTCATTTTTCGTGGCAGTTATTTTACACATTTTACACTCGCATTAGGCCTTGCTTGTTACTATATACATGATATAGCTGGTACAAATCTAATTGCAGTTGCAGCCAGCAATGTTTCTAATAAAGAGATAGACGAAAGACTGGCCAAATTGAAGGGCATGGATCCAGCCAGATATAACACCTCAGATAAACCTGTAATTACTAATTAAACTTAATTCATTTGGAAGTGTACCATATAAATACAAACCTGCTCATGTGACCACCTCTTTTTAAGAGACCAACTACTACTTTAAGAGACCACAATTTTAGTTCCCAATTTGTATGGTTTTTAGCTCTACTGATCAAGGATCATCAGCAAGCTTATGCCGTGGTGCGGTGTCCGTCCATGAATTTTTTGTTTTTACTGACTACACCTCTGAAACTACTGGATGGATTTTCATGAAACTTTACAGGAATGTTGGCCATGATATCTAGTTGATCCTGGCAAAAATTCATGTTGATGTGAAATCCAAGCCATGGCTCAAAATAGATTTTTAAAAAACAAGTTTGTAGCTACATCTTGAAAACTATAAGTGATATTGATATGGGACTTTTTCAAATACAGCATGACATGATGTTGGTCCTTGTCGAAAAAACGTTTTGATTCAACGTTAAACATGGCTGCCAGCGGCCATCTTTGTTTACATAGAGTCATATAGTAAAACCTTGTAGCGACTACTCCTCTGAAAACACTTGACGGATTTTCATGAAACTTCACAAGAATGTTGCTCTTGATGTCTAGTTGATCCTAGCAAAATTTAGGTCGGCCAGAAATTCAAGATGGCCACCACGGCTAAAAATAGATTAAAACAAAAAGGTTTGTAGCGACTACATATATATGTACTTCTTGAAAACTATAAGTGATATTGATATGGGACTCTTCCCAAATGATAAGCATGAAATGATGTTGATCATTGTTGAAAATTATTTTGATTCGACATTAAACATGGCCGCCAGTGGCCATCTTTGTTTACATGGAGTTATATGATAAAAACTTGTAGCGACTACTCCCCTGAAACTACTTGGCGGATTTTCATGAAACTTCACAGGAATGTTGCTCTTGATGTCTAGTTGATACTGTCAAAATTTCAGGCCGGCCAGAATTCAAGATGGCCGTCATGGCTATAAATAGATTAAAAAAACAACATTTATAGTGACTACTTCCTGAAAACTATGTGATATTGATATGGACATTTTTCTAAAACGCTCAGCATGACATGAGGTTGGTCATTGACGAAAATCATTTTGATTCAACGTTAAACATGGCTGCCAGTGGCCATCTTTGTTTAAATAGAGTTATATAGTAAAAGCATGTAGCAACTTCTCTGAAACTATTTGACGGATTTTCATGAAACTTAACAAGAATGTTGCTCTTGATATCTAGTTGATTTAGCAAAATTTCAGGTTGACTGGAAATTCAATATGGCCGCCACAGTTAAAAAAACAAATTTGTAGGAACTACTTCTTGAAACTATAAGTGATATTTGAACAGATTTTCAAGAAACTTCACAAAAATGTTGATCTAGCTATCAAAAAGCTATCAGTAGATCTTCAAGGTCATTGGCCTCTTGTTATCTTTAAAATGACTAAGAATGCTACTGACTATTATATCGGACTTTTACCCACTATGGAAAGTGCAGAAAAGCGGTACGAAAAAAACAGTCGATGGTTTCCACAACAAATTGGCAGCGTATTCTCTGCCATTTTGTTTTTGTGTATTAAAAGTTTGAGGCAGTCCATGAGGAAATCATGAAATGTATATGTTGCGAGACCAATCATATCGACCAATGAACCCCGAAAATGTTCTTTGCAGTATGACAATTTGTTGTATCCTTCATTATAGACGTACCGCCCGCCAGACAGACGGACACAACAGGAGGAGATGAACGACCTACTGGATGAGATCGCAAATGAGGTGGAGCTAGACGCGCAACTACCCGACCCCGCACAGGAGATTGCCGCTAGACTGGCCCGATTGAAGGACAAGGATGGTCAGGAGAAACAGAATAATGCATCGCCAGGTACAAATTGTATGCTTTGTAAGAAGATTGTACTATTTTGTTGTGATATTTTTTCAAATTGTTATGCAAAATATAGGTATGGTTTATGTGTGTTTTTAGCTCGACTATTCGAAGAATAAGAGAGCTTATGTAAGCACGCTGGGGTCGGCGTCGGCATCGGCGTCGGCATCGGCGTCCCACATCAAGGTTTGCGTGTAAGCTGTGTTTACAAGTCTTATATCTCTTACATTTCTTACCTAGCACAACCAAATTTGGCCATGGGCTTCCTTATAGCATTATCTTAAGGGCTGCATAAGCAATTTTGGTTCCTGTAACCCATGGGCTCCCATGGAACCCAAATTATGATAGCCCATAAAATGTGTCCCATTTCACATCAAATTTTGCGTGTTAGTTGTGTTTACAAGTCTATATCTCTTACAATTCTTACCCTAGCACAACCAAATTTGCCCATCAGCTTCCTTATAGCATTATCTTAAGGGTTGCTTAAGGACTTTTGGTTCCTGTAACCTTTGGGCTCCCATGGAACCCAAATTCTGATAGCCCTTAAAATGTGTCCGTTTTACATCAAATTTTGCGTGTAAGCTGTGTTTACAGGTCTGTATCTCTTACATTTCTGGTCCTAGCTGAACTAAATTTTGGAATTGGTTTCCTTATAGTATGTTGTAAAGGGTTGGATAAGTAATTTTGTCTTCTGCAAATTCTGGGCTTCCATGGAACCAAAATGTTGATGGCCCATAAAATGTGCAATAAAGGCAGATCTAGGTATGCATGTAAGCATGTATATATTTTTATGTTGCTTTTGTCAATTCTTAAACATGTTGCCCCCTTCCCCCACCCCCGCCTGCCCTCCCCCAACACTCCCAAACCCCTCCCCCCCCTACCACACAATTTTTTTTAATTTTTTTTACATATTTCTGTGTTTTTTGGTCAATTCTTACACATAGCTTCTTACTCATATGTTGCTCCCTCCCCCCCCCCCCCACCCCCACCCCACCCCCTCCTCCCCCCCCACCCACACACACTCGAAACTTCTTTTTTTTTGTTTTTTTTACATATTTCTGTGTTGTTTTGGTCAATTCTTACACATACCTATGTTTTGGCTCTTTAAGACAATAGGGCCTTCATTTTTCATCCGATCTTTACCAGACTTTAACAGGTTGTTAATATCAATGAAAGCTCGGATGAGTTCCAGAACCAGCCAGATCGGACAAGTAACAGCGGAGTTATGGCCCTTGATTTAGTTAAAAATGCTATAATGCTATATTTTGCCTCGTTAAGACGATATGGCCTTCGTTTTTCATCCTATCTTTACCAAACTTTACCACACTGTTAGTATCAATGAAAGCTCAGACAAGTTCAAAAATCAGCCATATCGGACTAGTAACAGCGGAGTTATGGCCCTTGATTTAGTTAAAAATGCTATATTTTGCATTGTTAAGACGATAGGGGCTTCATTGTTCATCCGATCTTTACCAAATTTTATCAGATTGTTAATGTCATTGAAAGCTCGAACAAGTTCGAAAACCAGCCATATCGGACCAGTAACAGCGGAGTGATGGCCCTTGATTTAGTTAAAATATATTTTTCCTCGTTAAGACGATAGGGGCTTCATTGTTCATCCGATCTTTACCAAACTTTATCAGATTGTTAATATCAATGAAAAATCGGACAAGTTTGAAAACCATTCATATCGGAATAGTAACAGCGGAGTTATGGCTCTTATTTAGTTCAAAATGCTATATTTTGCCTCGTTAAGTCGATAGAGCCTTCATTTTTCATCCGATCTTTACCAAACTTTATCAGATTGTTAATGTCTATGAAAGCTTGGTCAAGTTTGAAAACCAGCCAGATCGAACCAGTAACAGCAGAGTTATGGCCCTTGATTTTGTTAAAAATGCTATAGTTTGCCTCGTCATACGATAAGGCCTTCATTTTGTATCTGATCTTTGCCAAACTTTAGAAGATTTTATGACTTTTCTTTTTTTATATTATTATTATTTTTATTTATTTATTTTATTTTTTTATTTTTTTGAATAGATTTTTTTTATTTTTTATTATTTTTTTTTTTTATTTTTTTTTTTAGCTCTACTGGCCAAGGCCAAACAAAATTAATTCTCTGTTTCCGCTAACCCGACCGACCCTATTTTTTTCCGCCGACCCTAAAGTTTTTTTCACCGTCTTTGTAACAAAAAATGTGTTCGATCGTTTTTGCTCTTTTCTATCTTTCCGCATAATATAAATCTTTCCAGTAATTAGTCGTCCCGATACTTGAAACCCATGTCAATAAAGCGTCTACCGATGCAGGTGTCCACACAATGACAATGTTTTTCAAAAAATCGTTGTCAGATCTGTCGAGTTTGTCCTTAATTTTTACGACATGGCAACAAGTTTACTGCTCAATGCTCGAAGAGTAGGATAGCCAGACGCCCGGGGCTCCTCGAAATCCATTCCGGGCCTGTCTCATTTTACAGACAATGAGCCCGTCGGGCCCGTCTAAAAAAAAAATCCCCAAAATCTTACTTGATCTCAAGATTCTCAAGACAAAATACTCCCATGTGTATTGTGAACTGTGAAAACACTTGCAATAAAGTAATTAAAATGTGTTATACACACATTGAAACAATAAGAAGTTTGAATATTTTGCCTGGCTTAGTATCGGCAGTTTGTCACAACTGAGATTGACAACTATTGACATAAAACTACATTATCCTGCTATTAGGGTTGTGTTTTCTTTCCTTTTTGATAAGAAATACCATTTTTGTCATTCAAAACACATTAATGCATGAACAAAGTTTGTAATTGATGGTATTTCGATTGAGTGTTTGTGAAATGTTCGGGCCGTAAAAATGCGGTGTCATAGTAGTTTGGATGGTACAAAATTTCGGATATTTTTTTTACGTAATCGGATAAGAAAACATGTCCTTTACAAATTTTATATCGCTTAGGAAAAAAAAAGAAAAAAAAAAAGTTATGCCTACCTACCTACCCTATTTTTTTTCAAGACGTTAGCGGAAACGAAGTATTAATTTTGTTTGGCCCAAGGGCCAGCAGAGCTTATGGGATGGTGTGTTGTCCGTCTTCCGTCGTCCGTCGTCCGTCCGTCCGTCCGTTAACTTTTCTTCAAACGACTTCTCCTCAGAAACCGCTTGGCTAATTTTGACCAAACTTCACATGGATGATCCTTAGATGAATGCTTTTTAGATTTGTTAAAATTAGGTCAGCGCTACATCCAAGATGGCTGCCATTACCATATATGGTCAAAACCTTAAAAAATCTTCTTCTCCAGAACCGCTGAACAGATTTCAACAGTTTTTCTTTTAAAATGATCGCCAACGCCTATACTATCAAGGTTCTTCAAATAAAATCCCCGGGATCAAAAATGGCCGTGCCCCGGGGGTCCAAAGTTTGTATTTTGAGGTTTTGCATGTTTTTCATATAGACATATAGGAAAAAACTTTAAAAAATCTTCTTCTCTGAAACCACAAGGCACAGAGCTCTCATGTATTACATGTAGCATCAGCTTATGGTCTTCTAATAAGTTTGTTCAAATGGTGACCCTGGGGTCAAATTTGTCCCCGCCCCAGGGTCACAGTTTTACATAGACTTATATAGGACTTTTTTTTAAAAAATCTTCTTCTCGGAAACTACAACAGCCAGAGGTTTGATATTTTGCATTTACTATAAGCTTATGGTCTTTTACCAAGTTTGTTCAAATGGTGACCCTCGGGTCACATTTGGCCCCGCCCCAAGGGTCACATGTTTTACATAGACATGTATAGGGAAAAACTTAAAAAATCTTCTTCTCTGAAACTGCAAGAGCCAGAGTTTTAATATTTTGCATTTGCTATAAGCTTGTGGTCCTCTACCAAGTTTGTTCAAATGATGACCCAGGGGTCACATTTGGCCCCACCCAGGGGTCACAGTTTTACATAGGCTTGTATAGGGAAAAACTGAAAAAAATCTTCTTCTCAGGAACCAGATGGCACAGAGCTCTCATGTATTACATGTAGCATCAGCTTATGGTCCTTTACTAAGTTTGTTCAAATGGTGACCCTGGGGTCACATTTGGCCCCGGCCCAAGGGTCACATGTTTTACATAGACATGTATAGGGAAAAACTTAAAAAATCTTCTTCTCTGAAACTGCAAGAGCCAGAGGTTTAATATTTTGCTGTTGCTATAAGCTTATGGTCCTTTACCAAGTTTGTTCAAATGGTGACCCTGGGGTCATATTTGGCCCCGCCCCAAGGGTCACATGTTTTACATAGACATGTATAGGGAAAAACTTAAAAAATCTTCTTCTCTGAAACTGCAAGAGCCAGAGTTTTAATATTTTGTATTTGCTATAAGCTTGTGGTCCTCTACCAAGTTTGTTCAAATGATGACCCAGGGGTCACATTTGGCCCCACCCCGGGGTCACAGTTTTACATAGGCTTGTATAGGGAAAAACTGAAAAAAATCTTCTTCTCAGGAACCAGATGGCACAGAGCTCTCATGTATTACATGTAGCATCAGCTTATGGTCCTTTACTAAGTTTGTTCAAATGGTGACCCTGGGGTCACATTTGGCCCCGGCCCAAGGGTCACATGTTTTACATAGACATGTATAGGGAAAAACTTAAAAAATCTTTTCTCTGAAACTGCAAGAGCCAGAGGTTTAATATTTTGCTGTTGCTATAAGCTTATGGTCCTTTACCAAGTTTGTTCAAATGGTGACCCTGGGGTCACATTTGACCCCGCCCCAAGGGTCACATGTTTTACATAAACATGTATAGGGAAAAACTGAAAAAGTCTTCTCTGAAACTGCAAGGTTTAATATTTTGCATTTGCTATAAGCTTATGGTCTTCTACCAAGTTTGTTCCAATGGTGACCCATTGGTCACATTTGGCCCCACCCTTGGGGTTTGGTCACATTTGGCCCCACCCTGGGGGTCATAGTTTTACTTAGGCTTGTATAGGCAAAAACTGAAAAAAATCTTCTTCTCTGGAACCACATGGCACAGAGCTCTCATGTATTTATTACATGTACCATCAGCTTATGGTCCTCTACCAAGTTTGTTCAAATGGTGACCCTGGTGTCAAATTTGGACGCGCCCCGGGGGTAACAGTTTTTAAAAAAAAAAAAAATCGTTTTAATTTGATTTTTTTTTTTTTTTTCCATTTCAATTTTTTTTTTTTTTTTTTTTCAATTTTTGAATTTTTTGATTTTTGTTTCTATTTTTCTTTTTTTATTTGGAATTTTTGAATCTTTTTTTTTTTTTTTGATTGATTTTAAAGTTATCTTTTTAATTACTTGACACTTACTTTAAAATTTCTTGTCGGCGCTACTCATCCTAAATGCCTTGTTGAATTTCGACGAAACTTGGCAGGAAGCATCGGTAAGGTGTCTGTCTAGTTGTGCATATCACGCTTTTGTTCCAGTTCGCTGATTTTTGACTGAGTTATGGCCCTTTGACATTTTTATTTTAAATTTCTTGTCGGCGCTACTCCTCTTAAACGGCTTGTTGGATTTCTACGAAATCCTCCGTATGATGTCTAGTTGTGCAAAGCGCGGTTTATCAATGAAAGCTTGGACAATTTCGAAAACTAGCTAGATCTTGTTAGTAATAACAGAGTTATGGCCCTTGATTTGTTGAAAAATGCTATATTGTATTTTCCTTTGTTAAATCTATAGGAGAAGAGAGCTATATCTAGCTATATTTATCTAAATCTATAAGAGCTGATTTAGCCAGTAGAGCGTCCACAGGCCCTCTTGGGCCTCTTGTTATTTTTTTATTTTTAATTATTATTATTTTGTTGTTTTTTTTGTTTTTTTTTAGCTCTGTATTGGATCAGTCGGACCAGTAACAGAGGAGTTACGGCTCTGATTTAGTTAAAAATGCTATATTTTGCCTCGTTCATACGGTAGGGCCTTCATTTTGCATCTGATCTTTACCAAACTTTACCAGATTCTTTAGTTATGGCGCTTGATTTAGTTAAAAAGCTGTTTTTTGCCCAAAACTTTCAAAAAAACGTAAATGGCAGTCAATCGCTTCATTGATGTTATAAGAGCTGTGTTAGCCAGTAGAGCATCCACAGGCCCTCTTGGGCCTCTTGTTTTTACATACTTTTGTGTTGTTTTGGTGAATTCTTACATAGCTTCTTACACATATATGTTGCCCTCACCACCCCCACTCCCCCCACCATCCACACCTGCCTCTCCCCCACCCCCGCCACGCACCCCACTCAAAACTCGAATTTTTTTTAATATTTATTTTTTACATATTTCTGTGTAGTTTTGGTCAGTTCTTAGACATAGTTATGTTGTGCCCCCAACCCCACCCCACATTGTTGTAGCCTTGTTTTCTGATGGTATATACTAGCTATAAATTTATTATTCTCTGAAAAATAGAATAGTCGAGCTGCGCTGTTCTCCGACAGCTTTTGTTTTTCTTTCTTTTCGATGAAAAAAAAAGGGAAACGACATACTGGTTTATTTTCTGTTGCCAAAAGGTGAAGATTTAGGAGAACTCCCGACCATAAGGGTTTTTAGCATTTAGCTCGTTTTCTCAAAAGATATATGCATTAACCAAACTCACATTTATATTATGTATTACAGCTCCATTTCACAGAGTGGTCCCACAGATGACCTTGACTTTGCCTTAAGGATCATTAACTTTGTGAAGTGTTTGTATTTGTTCTGATTTTGAGGAACTAAATGCTCTGGGGCCAACAAACTTGAATATTATTTATATATGTGGTATTACAGTTCTATTAGGCAGAATATTACAGATGACTTTGTCTGGATTGGGATACATAATCCCCAGGTTATGCCCTGTCTGGATTGGGATATATAATCCCCAGGTTATGTCCAGTCTGGACTGGGATATATAATCCCCAGGTTATGCCCACCGCCCCTGTCTGGACTGGAATATATAATCCCCAGGTTATACCCACTGTCTGGATTGGGATATATAATCCCCAGGTTATGCCCTGTCTGGATTGGGATATATAATCCCCAGGTTATGCCCAGTCTGGATTGAAATATATAATCCCCAGGTTATGCCCAGTCTGGATTGAGATATATAATCCCCAGGTTATGCCCACTGTCTGGATTGGGATATATAATCCCCAGGTTATGCCCAGTCTGGATTGAGATATATAATCCCCAGGTTATGCCCTGTCTGGACTGGGATATATAATCCCCAGGTTATGCCCAGTCTGGACTGGGATATATAATCCACAGGTTATGCCCAGTCTGGACTGGGATATATAATCCACAGGTTATGCCCAGTCTGGACTGGGATATATAATCCATAGGTTATGCCCAATCTGGACTGGGATATATAATCCCCAGGTTATGCCCACTGTCTGGATTGGGATATATAATCCCCAGGTTATGCCCTGTCTGGACTGGGATATATAATCCCCAGGTTATGCCCAGTCTGGATTGGGATATATACTCCACAGGTTATGCCCAGTCTGGACTGGGATATATAATCCACAGGTTATGCCCAGTCTGGACTGGGATATATAATACCCAGGTTATGCCCACTGTCTGGATTGGGATATATAATACCCAGGTTATGCCCACTGTCTGGACTGGGGTATATAATCCCCAGGTTATGCCCAGTCTGGATTGTGATATATAATCCACAGGTTATGCCCAGTCTGGATTGGGATATATAATCCCCAGGTTATGCCCAGTCTGGATTGGGATATATAATCCCCAGGTTATGCCCAGTCTGGATTGGGATATATAATCCCCAGGTTATGTCCTGTCTGGATTGGGATATATAATCCCCAGGTTATGCCCAGTCTGGATTGAGATATATAATCCCCAGGTTATGCCCAGTCTGGATTTGGATATATAATCCCCAGGTTATGCCCACTGTCTGGATTGGGATATATAATCCCCAGGTTATGCCCAGTCTGGATTGAGATATATAATCCCCAGGTTATGCCCTGTCTGGACTGGGATATATAATCCCCAGGTTATGCCCAGTCTGGACTGGGATATATAATCCACAGGTTATGCCCAGTCTGGACTGGGATATATAATCCACAGGTTATGCCCAGTCTGGACTGGGATATATAATCCATAGGTTATGCCCAATCTGGACTGGGATATATAATCCCCAGGTTATGCCCACTGTCTGGATTGGGATATATAATCCCCAGGTTATGCCCACTGTCTGGACTGGGATATATAATCCCCAGGTTATGCCCAGTCTGGATTGGGATATATAATCCCCAGGTTATGCCCAGTCTGGATTGTGATATATAATCCACAGGTTATGCCCAGTCTGGATTGGGATATATAATCCCCAGGTTATGCCCAGTCTGGATTGGGATATATAATCCCCAGGTTATGCCCAGTCTGGATTGGGATATATAATCCCCAGGTTATGCCCAGTCTCGATTGGGATATATAATCCCCAGGTTATGCCCAGTCTGGACTGGGATATATAATCCCCAGGTTATGCCCAGTCTGGATTGGGATATATAATCCCCAGGTTATGCCCAGTCTGGACTGGGATATATAATCCCTAGGTTATGCCCAGTCTGGATTGGGATATATAATCCCCAGGTTATGCCCACTGTATGGATTGGGATATATAATCCCCAGGTTATGCCCAGTCTGGACTGGGATATATAATCCCCAGGTTATGCCCAGTCTGGATTTGGATATATAATCCACAGGTTATGCCCAGTCTGGATTGGGATATATAATCCACAGGTTATGCCCACTGTCTGGATTGAGATATATAACCCCCAGGTTATGCCCAGTCTGGATTTGGATATATAATCCCCAGGTTATGCCCACCGCCCCTGTCTGGACTGGAATATATAATCCCCAGGTTATACCCACTGTCTGGATTGGGATATATAATCCCCAGGTTATGCCCTGTCTGGATTGGGATATATAATCCCCAGGTTATGCCCAGTCTGGATTGAAATATATAATCCCCAGGTTATGCCCAGTCTGGATTGAGATATATAATCCCCAGGTTATGCCCACTGTCTGGATTGGGATATATAATCCCCAGGTTATGCCCAGTCTGGATTGAGATATATAATCCCCAGGTTATGCCCTGTCTGGACTGGGATATATAATCCCCAGGTTATGCCCAGTCTGGATTGGGATATATACTCCACAGGTTATGCCCAGTCTGGACTGGGATATATAATCCACAGGTTATGCCCAGTCTGGACTGGGATATATAATCCACAGGTTATGCCCAGTCTGGACTGGGATATATAATACCCAGGTTATGCCCACTGTCTGGATTGGGATATATAATACCCAGGTTATGCCCACTGTCTGGACTGGGGTATATAATCCCCAGGTTATGCCCAGTCTGGATTGGGATATATAATCCCCAGGTTATGTCCTGTCTGGATTGGGATATATAATCCCCAGGTTATGCCCAGTCTGGATTGAGATATATAATCCCCAGGTTATGCCCAGTCTGGATTTGGATATATAATCCCCAGGTTATGCCCACTGTCTGGATTGGGATATATAATTCCCAGGTTATGCCCAGTCTGGATTGAGATATATAATCCCCAGGTTATGCCCTGTCTGGACTGGGATATATAATCCCCAGGTTATGCCCAGTCTGGACTGGGATATATAATCCACAGGTTATGCCCAGTCTGGACTGGGATATATAATCCACAGGTTATGCCCAGTCTGGACTGGGATATATAATCCACAGGTTATGCCCAATCTGGATTGGGATATATAATCCCCAGGTTATGCCCAGTCTGGATTGGGATATATAATCCACAGGTTATGCCCAGTCTGGATTGGGATATATAATCCCCAGGTTATGCCCAGTCTGGATTGGGATATATAATCCCCAGGTTATGCCCAGTCTGGATTGGGATATATAATCCCCAGGTTATGCCCAGTCTCGATTGGGATATATAATCCCCAGGTTATGCCCAGTCTGGACTGGGATATATAATCCCCAGGTTATGCCCAGTCTGGATTGGGATATATAATCCCCAGGTTATGCCCAGTCTGGACTGGGATATATAATCCCCAGGTTATGCCCAGTCTGGATTGGGATATATAATCCCCAGGTTATGCCCACTGTCTGGATTGGGATATATAATCCCCAGGTTATGCCCAGTCTGGACTGGGATATATAATCCCCAGGTTATGCCCAGTCTGGATTTGGATATATAATCCACAGGTTATGCCCAGTCTGGATTGGGATATATAATCCACAGGTTATGCCCACTGTCTGGATTGGGATATATAATCCCCAGGTTATGCCCACTGTCTGGATTGGGATATATAATCCCCAGGTTATGCCCAGTCTGGATTGGGATATATAATCCGCAGGTTATGCCCTGTCTGGACTGGGATATATAATCCCCCGGTTATGCCCACCGCCCCTCATTGATAGGTGCATTTCCATAACCAAAATGTTAAGGTTTCTCAGAGGGCATCATAGTAGATTTGTAATATAGCCATGTATAGTTTATTTAATTATTCGAAGATATCGGTCAGCTTATAGCCACTTTGTGGAGTGACAGTACCCGGGTCACTCAAATCAAATTCTTAAAACAAAGAAATAGTTGTATACGTGGTGATCAAGTATATGGGGTAAGGCCTTGTTACAGTTTACTCCAAACTTTAAAGTTTTGAAGTTTAAATCCAGTTCAGCCAATTCAAAATGCTATAACGTGATAGCAGGACATTATTCTGCTGTATAAATGTGACCAAGAGTGGTCCACGGGAGACTCCGTACGGACTCGATCCCACACTGTTTAATGTAAATCAAGCTCATTTTAGAACATTCAGCGTGCAAACTTGTCTATGTTTACTGATGTGTAAATTGTGAATAATAATCAGAGTTAATAAAAGTTATTAAGACTGTTGGACTTGTCTAGACTTCACTATAGTACAGATTAACCCTGTGCTAAATGAATTAGATATTGGCTATTAACTGTCTTTTTCTCCCATTTTCAACAATGTGAGATGTTTGTAATTGAGATAGATGACTCTCTCACATGACTTGTTTGTGTTTGTTGGTTTTTGCTTAAAACTTACCAATAATGATAATAAAAAGGTAAACAAATAAACAAATATGCATAAAGAAGAAAAATAATAAAACAAACACTTTTTAAGAACTAATACCGATAATCTATTTCGGCAATTTTAGAGTTAATCATAAAAAAAATGGGGGAAATAATCATGAGTTCACATATGATATAGGGAAATTATTAAAGGAACACATGGCAATCTTGAATTTTTAAAATTCACAAATTCCCGTTGATTTTCTATATAACTTGCATTTGTTAATGATTATTTAAACTAGACATTTAGCGTTAAATAATATTTCAACTATTTCAGAATCGGATGAAAATAATCTCAACAAACCTTCTATGAGAGATTCCCAGACGTTCTCGCAAAATATTGGCAGCGACAAATCTTCCACAGACACCCAGGATACTGCACCTGAAAGCACTAGCACAAACTCTGAAATCAAGCCCCAGAATATCACACCCAAAATCCCTAGCTTAAACTCTGAAAAAAAACACCAGAATATCACACCTCCAAAATATAGCTCAAACACTGAAAACAAGACGTCAAACACGGCTGCTGATGAGCAAATAAGTGCCGAAGACGTAACTCGTATTTTAAATGAAGCATCGTACGAGCTAGAGGTTGACGCTCAGAGGGCGTTAGAGGGTTTACAGCAAGATAAGGAGATCATGAAGAGGTTACAGCAGGTGAAGCAGAGACGGAAGGAAAGCAACACAGACATTAACAAGGGTAGGTGTTGTTTTGACACTGCATAGAGATGCAGAGAGATGGCAGCAGAGTACCAATTATAACTAGATTTTGATCAGAACCTGATCAAACGGGCTTTCCTGTTTTTATTGGCGTCATGACGTCACAACTGTCAGAGTTGTCTAAGTTGATGAAACTGATTGATATATCAAGAAAATAACTTCGAAAATGTGATCAGTAAAAAAAATTGATGTTCTGAATATTTTGACGTCACTGACGTTATGACGTCTGGATACCGTATGACCTCTGTGCACAACCAGATCCCGTACACTACAATCTGTGAAAGTTTTGTTCCAATTCGATCATAAATAGAGAAGATATAGTCTTAACAAGATTTCCTTTATGACGTCACTGGTGGCCATCTTTGATGATGAAATAACAACTTTGACATTATTGCACGACTAGACGTTGAATGTAGAGTTCTGTGAAAGTTTTATCAAGATCCGATCATAAATGAAGGAGATATAGCGATTACAAGATTTCTATAATGACGTCATTGGCGGCCATTTTGGATGACGTCATAACATTAAAACTTCTAACCTTGACTGAAACAATGACAATGATTGATTTTACAGTAAAACAACTTAAACAATTCTAGACCCTGAATTCTACAAGCTGTGAAAGTTTCATGCAAATCCAACTATAAATGGTTTTGAGATCTAGCGCTTACAAGATTTTTATATTAGGCTGTGAAAGTTGCATCAAAATCTGATAATAAATGCAGGAGATATATCGATTACAAGATTTCTTAAATGACGTCATTGGCGGCCATTTTGGATAACGTCATGACATTAAAACTGTTAGCGTCGACTGAAACAATGACTGCTGGATTTTACAGTAAAAAAACATGAACTGATAGATGCCAAGATGTGCATATCTAAAAACTGCATTTTGGATGTGATATAAGATTGATTACTGTAACAAATTTTACATTAATTTTATACTAAATATTAATTTATAATTTACAGATGACAACATAGATAACTCGGACAGTGAGAATGAAGAAGTAGATGACAACCAGCTGGCCGAGAACATCATTAAACAGGCTATAGAGGAGTCCAAACTTGACGAGGCTGCAGCCAAGGATGGCATAGCCAGTGCTGTGAATGTGGACAGACCAAACAAGATAAAGACAAATATTGGTGTGAAGCCCGACGACGATTCAGATGAGGTTTGTACACATGGTAACAGGTTTCACATTCCATACATAATAATGTTTCACACTCCATACATAATAATGTAATCTGAATAAAGAAAAAATATGTGGGAAGACATGGCAATTAATCGTCTTGAATTGTACAAGGTAAAGTGTAAAGCAGATCAAAGCTGTAAAAAGAAAGTATTGGCAACAGATGTACTGTTTACATAAAAAGTGTTTTCTTCTTGATCTATCAAAAATAGTTTTGTCTATCTACATTAGATGGAATACCTCTCACAGTTCTTGTACAGTGGAAAAAAACTGTTTTCATTACATTTACAATAGGTTCTATAGCTTTAAGTTATGAATAGATTGTATAAGTTATATTTCCGCATGTGTAAGCCAAATTTAATTCGCACAGGTAAACCTGTGTAAACTTCATTTCTTTTAAAAGATTCAAGATTCTTTATTAAGTAACGTAATTACATTACAATGTTTCTTGTTGCGTGATACAATGAATAATATTATATACAACAGTCAGTCATGATAAGTATGTGCAATGAGCAAAACATGATTTATACGAAAAAGATATACAAACATATATTGAACGTGAGGTTGTACTAAGTACATTGAAAAAAAAATAGAACAATGTACATATATACATATTGAAATATCATGAAGAATGTTAAAGCATATAGATGTGCAAAAGATGGTGTAGTATTTAAAAACTCTCTGTTCTTACTCTACCAGTTTTGCCTGATTCTCATATTCTGATGTAAAACATTTCATGTAAGAATCATATAAGCATCATTTGAGAATCTTATACAAGTTGAAAAATATTGTGTTCATATTCCATTTCGAGCGTGGGGGTGGGGTAGGGGAGGGGAGGGGGCGTGTGTTTTAAAAAATATGCTTTTATTTGTTCTCATATGAAAATTATATGAATCTCCTATTATACATCATGTACATGTTATATAAATATCATATGATAGTTTTTATACGAGTATTAAATGTGGCTCCTTTTATGCAAGAATCATATGAGAATGCAATCATATGTTTATTATAATTGGCAAAATTGTAAACTACATGTTAAAACCCATTAGGTGGTCTGAGTACCATCCAACCACTCCTCCAAAAGCGAAGCCAGGTTTGGCTTGGGTATGAAATATTAATTTCGGCTTTAAAAGTTTGAATATTCCAAAATTAGAATATTTAAAAGTAATTGAAAACAGATTAGCGTATTTTTTCAGTAAATTCTTTTTAAACGTGTTTTGTTGTTGAAATATCTGTTATAAACTCCTGCTAATATAAGCTGTCCCATCGCTTAAAGGACTTACGGCGGGACTACGTAATGCAGCATGGTAAAAAGTCTATATTTTGTCATCGTCTTGTTTGAATTGAATGATCAGTTATCAATTTTAAAGCCATCAGCAAGTATCCAACTGCAGGCATTGTAATGACGTGTTTGTATTTAAAGGGACACACGGCAATCTTGATTTTTTAAAAAACTCAAAGCATCCAGTTAGTTTTTCTACATAACTTGCATTTGTTCAACCATTAATATTAATTATAAGAATAACGTAAATATGTTGTTTTTGTTTATTATTAACTGTTGATTATATTGCACTAATAATATATTTAAACCTATGGTAGAATAAGATGGGGAAAAATGGAAACTCAAAATTGTATTTAATTATATGGCAAGCAGGTTTAAAGTCAAAATGTTACTGGATAAATAATCATGGCTCGACGTTAACCTTACGGATAGCTTGCCCATACGGCAACTTAACTCTGAAATTTACATGCCCAAGCCAGTTTGTTGGTTGCCCTATTAGTTAGACCCAAAGTGTTTATTTTATAAGGATATACTGTTTGTACGCTATTATTACAAGCAACATATATCACTATTGTGTTATAGAACAAAAATGCAAAAGAAATATGGAATATCCAATTATTTATCAAATTCAAGTGTATTCTCGTACTTGTATAGCAAAATGTTCTATACTATTCTATTATATTATGTTAATTCAGACTGTAGCACAGTCTATCGATCATAATCAATTGCGTTTAGATGCCTGATATATTTTCATAGTAAATGAAAATGTCTCGCTACCATAATGGTGTGGAAACGCAGACGAAATTAAAGCATTATTAGACAAATGAGTTTCATATTATATATATACAGTCATGTAGTTCTTATCACTCAGTTGTGAAGTGCCCGACAGGATTGAGCCTTTGAGACTTTACTGCCCGGCTCAATGTTTTACCTGCCCGGGGCAAGCGAACATTCATTAACGTCAAACCCTGGAAGCTAATTTCAGTGTCTGATAAACACTTCAAGATTGCCACGTGTTCACTTACAGGCACACCATGCATTATATTACACTCAGATCACATGACACACAGATCACCTGACACACAGATCACCTGACACACGGATCACATGACACACGGATCACATGACACACAGATCACCTGACACACGGATCAGATGACACACAGATCACCTGACACACGGATCACATGACACACGGATCAACTGACACACGGATCACCTGACACACGGATCACATGACACACGGATCACCTGACACACGGATCACATGACACACAGAACACCTGACACACGGATCACCTGACACACGGATCTTCTGACACACGGATCACATGACATGGATCACCTGACACACAGATCACCTGACACACGGATCACCCTGACGCACAGATCGCATGACAAACAGATCACCTGACACACAGATCACCTGACACTCAGATCACATGACACACAGATCACCTGACACACAGATCGCATGACACTCAGATCACCTGACACACAGATCACCTGACACAGATCGCATGAATCCAATAAAGCTGGTTTGACAGTTTGGTCCCAAAATTAATATGAAAAAAGCTTCCTAGCTTATGTGTAACACCCAGATGGCATATTGTTGTAATGTTGATGTGGGAAAAAACTGTTGGAGTGTATGTGAACCATATCTTGTGAACATCTCACCGGCCTGCAGTTGAACATCAGTTACATGATTATAGATAAGAGCAATGCCATCTTAACATGTTGCTACTCTGATGGAACACCATGCCTTATTTGTAATGTCTGAAACTTCCTACAAAATGGAAATGGTTTCTCATGTATATAATCACACATGTTTTCACCCACAGTGGGACGACCCAGATGAGCTTCCATACTGCTGTATCTGTACGGAAGATGCGGCTGTCCGATGTTTTGGTTGTGACAGAGATCTCTACTGTTCCAAATGCTTCAGGTACACTGTAATGTATAACATAATTACAACATTCTGGGACTATTAGATTCGGCACCATATCATAACAACCATCAGAACCCTAATCAGACCCCTGCAAGTATATATTATTACAAAGGCCTTCATCGGACATATTGAGCTGTCTGAATTATTCAGCTTGGCTAATACATAATTATTCACTTCTCCCTATGAGATTATAAGAATCATGGGTATCGGGTGAAGATCGGGAATTTCAACATGAGGTATAATTGATTTTATCTTTAAAACAGTTATACCGTGTGTTGGAATTCCACTATCTGAACCAGATACCCACGATTGATTCTTTCTCTTGCATATCATATTCATTCTGCGCGTTGATATCGCCAGGTACTAACGTTTTGCATGTTTATTTACACAACAATGTCATGCAATTGTCATTGTTGATATTAGCATGCGACTTTTATCTTCCCCCGTGTGCAAGATCAGGCTTTTCAGGTATGCAAGGAAGTATTTTCTGTACTCATTGGTCTGAACTGATCCTGTGAGTTCAGATGGCTGTGGTGTAAAGTATACCTAAATATGTGGACATGATTTTAGAAATTCTCAAAGATTTTTTCATGTAGTTTAAATCCTTTTTTTTCAATTTTCAAAATCCTTGTATTAAACCAGAACTTTATGTAGCTGTTGTTATGGCAGACACAAAGTTACTATTTGTTTTACAGTGACGGTCATAAGGAGTTGGGTCTGACAGACCATGCATCTATCAAATATGAACCACCAAAACAGAAAACCTGAGAATGACAAGAGACTACGTTTTGTTTCCTCGCCATCTGTGATGTAGCAGAAAAGTAGCCTATATGAACTGTAGTCAAGATCTGCACTTATATCAAAAAAGATATACAATTCCGTTTGTGAGTAAACTGGAATAAATAATGAGCCAAGAAGATACTATCGTTCAACAGTAGACAGTTTTGCAACGGTATATTGTAGTGAACAACGGAAAGTTCTCCAGTCTAGCTATGAACTACAAGTATCCACAGAACATTGCTTGTGCCAGTCTGTTTGTGTTTTGCTTTTATATTTATACATTGTGCTCTTGAAGAATAGAATGGTAAAATGCTTTAAAATGTATCACATAACATGGCTTCTGGGAGTGTATTAAAAGCCATGAGTTATTTATCCTAAAACACAAGTGTAGCACATATGCAAATGAGGACCATATCTGTTATTCACTGTGTATCACAATCATATACAATTTGCAACTAACTGCATGGTATATCATCATGATCATTGGCTAGACAGACCTTACTATTTGTCATTATTTGCAAGTATACTTTATAAAATGCGTATAAGTGACGTTGAATTCATAATTTTAATAGAGCATCATCAAAAATAACTGACCAATCAGTGACCAGAAATAAGACATACAATACATTCTGGTAGGTGATAAACTCGGTCTTTACAATTAAGGTATCTACAGTGTGATTCTTTTTAAAGCCCTGCATATTTCATGCACATTCATGCAAATTGATTCAATATATGTATCTTTCAAAATGGAAATCTTGAAAATTATCGTCTTTTTACTCGGCCAAAGATTTTTATTTTACTAAAGAACCTAAAGATAAAAACCGAGTAACACAAATTTTATCACCTAGTGAAAATAAAGTAAAGTCTGAACATTTTGGCATTGAAAAATTATGGATATGTTTATGATGTGGTATTGCATTGTCATGGAAACAACCAAACGAGGTATGTTTGACTATAGTAAACCCGTTGGATAACAAGATCGGATATATTATATCCCAGAGTGTTTATTAAATTCAATAATACACATTCATGTTATATTCTGGCAGGCATCTTATTTTTCAATACATTCCAAAGCGCAAGCAAACCCATTTGCTTTTTATAAGCCTGTTTGGAAAATGGGACGAATAATGGTATGGGGTTGTCCGTCTGTCCGTAAACAATTGCGTATACCAGACGATAACTCCGAATCCATCACACCTACACTCATGAAACTTCATAGTACATTGTTTTAGGTGAGAGGAGTTTTTGGGGTCAGTAGGTCAAAGGTGTATAGACAAACGCATTCCCGGATGATAACTTCGAAACCATAACACCTACACTCATAAAACTTCATAGGTCATTGCCCTAAGTGAGCTTGTTTTTGGGGTCAGTAGGTCAAAAGTCAATGTCACCAACGTAACACCTATGCTCATGACATTTCATAGGTTCATCGCCTTTGTTGAAAACAGGAACCTATAGCTTTTGGTTGAGAGGAGGTTCCCTATTTTTTTGGGGGGAGGGCCAGTAGGTTAAAAATCAAGGTCACTGTGACCATATATGGAATCATGCATTTCGCACAATAACTTCCACCTGGATCTTCACCGTTTGCACGTCGCATGCATGGGCACTGATGACTCTCCTGATGTTTGTAAAGGAGTCGCCTTGCTAGCCCTATGTGCCATTGCTGTATACTCTATTCGCTTAGTCAGCGTAGAGTGGCATTACTGAACTGCAGTTAACATCAGGTGTCACAGCTTGGGCTACCAAAACTTACTAGCCCAGTTGTTAGTTGAGAGCAGCAACCACCGTAGAGGGTGTCATCCAGACACACACTCCCCCACCCCACTGCAGCGACAACTACTTAGAGCAGAAGCGACACAACACTACACACTCAACCGAGATGACAGCACTACCAATATAACACAGTCATGGTGGAGGGACGTTGAACCTTAGAACGACACACACGCACAATAAATTCAAAACCGTAACACCTACCCTCATAAAACTTCATAGGTATATTGCCCTTGGTAAAAGGAGGAGCCCTATTGTTTTTGGAGCCAGTAGGTCAAAGGTCAAGGTCACCTTGAAATTATATGGAAATAGGCATTTTGTGGAATAACTTCAAAACCATAACACCTACTTCATAGGTACATTGCCCTTGGTAAGAGAAAATAGTGTTATTTCATTGGTGTTAGCAGGTCAATGGTCAAGGTCAATATGACCTTATGTGGTAATATTCATTCTGCTTGATAACATCAAAACCATAACACCCCCACTGATGAAACTTCATATGTGCATTGACGTTGGCAAGAGAAACAACCTTATTGTCTTTGGAGTCAGTAGGCCAAATGTCAAGGTCACCATGACCTTATATGGAAATATACATTCCGCCAAATAAATGAAACCACAACACTCACCCTCATGAAACTTCAAAGACACATTGCGTTGGACAGAGGAGGAGACCTGTTGCTTTTGGGGTCACTAGGTCAAAGGTCAAGGTCACCAGTACATATTCCAAGTGATAACTCCAGGTGTATAATACCTAGACTCATGCAACTGTAGATACATTGCCCTTCGTGAGAGGAGGAAACCTATCACTTTTGGGCTTAGTAGGTCAAAGGTCAAGGTCACCGTGTTTTCATATGGACATATACATTCCAAATGACAATCCCGGAAATATGATACCCACACTTTTTAAACTTTTGGTTTGCATTGTCCTTGGTCAGAAGAGAAAGCCTTTTGCTTTGTGGTTCAGTGGGTCATCAATGTCACGGTGAACTAACAATGACTGAATCCTAAGACATTTTCTTCACCGTAACTTGTAACTATTAGGCCTACAAATTTGAAACTTTACAGAAACGGTAAAACAACAAATTCTATTAATTTTAAGCTTAATAGGTCAGATGTCAAGGTCACTGTGACCTGATCATGACAATTTCATTTCCAGCTGTTATTCACGAATATTTGATCTATAGTCTTGAACCTTTATACAAATAGTGTTCTTGGTTAAACAACATTCCCTATCAGTTATGCCACAACTATGGTAAAAATCCAATATATGCCCCCAATGTGGCAAAAATCCAATATATGCCCAAAATGTTTTTAAAATCCAGTATATGCCCTAAATGTGTGAAAAATCCAATATATATGCCCCAGATGTGGTAAAAATCCAATATATGCCCCAAATGTGTGAAAAATCCAATATATGCCCCAAATGTGTGAAAAATCCAACATGGCAAAAATCCAATATATGCCCCAAAAGTGTGAAAAATCCAATATATAGAGGATGTTTTGAGTGAATATAGGATTTGTTTTCATTGAGAAGAAAACGTCAATAACGTCAAGAAAGTAAACAACGTCAACAGTTGCATGATGCATATATTATATTTTCAAATATGAAATATAAACAATGAAAACATATAGAGAATATTTGTTGTTTTGGAGTGAATAACATATTTTATTTCAGCGAGAAGTGAGAAAACTTTATATTTTCACGTTTTCTAACTTCAAGATGAAATAAAAGGTTTTATTTTAATCGTAAAATCCACTATTTCACTGGAAAGTATATAATAAATGCCAAAATCCAATATATGCCCCAAAAAGTGAAAAATCCAATATTTGCCGCAATGTGTGAAAAATCCAATATATGTCCCAAATGTGTGAAAAATCCAATATATGCTCCAAATTCAATATATTTAGTCAGTTTATTCCTAAAATTAACTTATTTTGAAAAA
Organism: Cyrtodaria siliqua; assembly: GCA_037043455.1. Lineage (NCBI taxonomy): Eukaryota > Metazoa > Mollusca > Bivalvia > Adapedonta > Hiatellidae > Cyrtodaria > Cyrtodaria siliqua. Next base: position 43,452 of record JAWPHD010006280.1, on the reverse strand, counting down.
AAAAATAAGGGTTATAACTCTGAATATATGGCTCGACAGGGTTCTGAAATATAAAAACATCAATCATTGTCGGGCTAAAATCTTGTAAACATTACCAGTGTAACAACAGACGTACATCTCTGGTTGTAAACAAGTCTTAATACGTTCTGCTTAAAGTTGTAGAGTAAACAAGCTGAAATGTGCTTACCTTGCCTAGTAAAAAAAGTTTTCCACGAAACCTTGCAAATGTTTTGACCCAAAAATTGAAATTTGGAAATGTCCCGCTTTTATAATTTAAACAATATTTTATTCAAGTACTGAATGGGATTGGACAACAGGCAATGCCTATGTAAGACCTCTCCCGTATCAAGGTACATATAAACAATACATTCATATCAAGCATAACATAAAATGTGGAATTGTATTACAGTTTGCATATATTGGTTCGACAATTAACTTAGAATCTTTGAAACATGTGTACCGTGACTGTTTATTATTAACACGTATTGTCAGAAAGAATTTAAGTGAGAAAAAAAAAAGAATAAATAGAAAGAAGATCATACTGGAAACCAATACGAAATATATATAAAAATTAATGTACCGATTATTACAAAATATAATGGTTTTAGTATGAGTTTCTGTAACCAATAGTTAATTTTGGAATTTAAGATAACTGAGAACAAAACAGACAAACAAAAAAATAAAAAATACAATATAAAGGAAGACAGATGACAAAATATAAAAAAATAAAAATTCTAGCATTGTGACAAAACATATCTGAAAATACAATAGTATATACATACATGTACACATTCATGCACATACCTATATACACATACATATACATATATACATGTACATACATCTATAATTCTACGAAAATCTCCTGGTACACTTGATGTATTTGTGGACGATAAGTACAATTTCTGAGTTCGTAGTATCGTCTAGATTGGAACTGCCATTCAGTATCAACATGATCAAGTCAATGTTGATATGCGTGACATCAACAAGATTGGCTAGGGTATCAAGTAAGTCATTTCTGAATTGGTTATACAGTGGACAGTTGAAAAAGAAATGAGTATTGTCCTCACATGGATTGCCACATTTCGGACATACTGCTGAATCTGTCAAGAAGTGGTCAAATAAATGCTTATTTAGATTACTTGCGTTATTTCTTAATTGACAATGGATGATGTTATAATTCCTATTTCCTATATTATAGTGATATGGACTGTTAGTCCTATGATCAATAGCCTTAAGTTTATGCTTAAATTGTTCAACAGATGGTGCATTTTTAGCGTCTAAAGGTAAAGCATTCCACAATTTAATTGTACTCGGTAGAAAGCTGTTATAATATGATGTTGTACGACAAAGAGGGAGACGTAAGTTTAATCCTGAAGTTCGAAGGTTATAATTATTGTTTACAGGTAAGTATGGCTGGATTAAATTATACATGTAATCTGGACTTATGCCATAAATTATTTTGTAAATAGTTACAAGTTTATGATCTTTTCTTCTTTTTGTTAATGTTTCTAAGTTCAATTCATTATATAAGTATGATCTAGAGGAATTGCACCTGAGGCCTGTTATTATTCGTGCTGCTTCAACTTGGACGCTCTCTAATAGATCAGATTCCTCCTATGTACAGTTATCCCATACTGAATCGCCATATTTAAGTATAGGTCTTATAAAGGCGATATATATTTTCAATAGAGAATGTCTGTCAAGTTTGTACTTAAGCATTCTTAGAATGTTTAATCGTGCACATGCTTTTTCGTATATATTTTCTATATGATGCGACCAAGTTGCATTGGACTGAATTGTTAATCAATCAATCCCGCTTTTGATTTATCATGTGAATTTAGACTCACGTGCAAATATACTTGGTCAAAATGTTTGCTATTGCGCTATTAAGTCATATATTTTCAAAAACGTATATGGAAGAACTTCTGGTTAAATAACGTGTGTAATAGATCTACTTCATCATTTAGTTGGCGGGGGATAGATAATCCTCGTATTTAAACTTGAATGATCTGTCACACCGTTGTGGCACGAAACGTTGTTGTGTTTCACCAATATAAAGAGCTAGTAAAATATAGATGACCTTTTAAAGAAGTAAAAATCAATGGCCGTCATATCTCTCGATGAAGAAGTTTATTTGTGTAAAAGGAGTAAACTATGTGAACGACTACCGCTTCCAAGTCCTGTTTTTCCGCAAAAGAAACAACACGCTCACCGGAAAGTCATGGCGCTACTTAACATCATATTGATATTTCCTACCAAGTTCCATGAAAATCGGTTGAAACATGTAGAAGGTATTGAGCAGAAACGCTTTACACTTAAAAGAAATATCCTATACTTCCGATCATTAACCGGAACTCCCTAAAGCGTTACTCGACATCATACTTCATAATATATTCCATAAAAATCGAATGAAAAAATGAAGTTGAACGACGGAAACGGATAATTGAAACCAATTAAAATCCTGTAATTCCGCCAAAAAACATTCATCCGGAACGTAATGACAATATACGCTACTATTTATGAAAATCGGAGGAAACGAAAATAACTAGTGCGGAAACGCTTTTTGGAAAAAGAACTCCTTTATTTAACCAAATCGTACCGACAATATGCGTTACTAGGTATCAACGTATCTCGCAGGATGACCCTAGTGGTTGGGCTAACTCAGGAAAGAATCAATGACGGTGAATGCATTTACATAAGTTTAATGCAACTTTTAAAATATGATAAATATATATACAATTATCTAAAAAAAACACAAGCGAATACACAGATGAAATATGAAAAGAATGTTCTCATGAACGTTTAAGACGTTTCTTAGTATTATTACAAATACTGAATGTGTCGACTGATTATATACGACACTAAAGTGTTGTTACAGTTATAACACTGTTGATCTATGATCTAGCGCGATAACTGTGATGCGCGAGAGCTCATGAAGATGATGATGCGCGAATCCAATGAGTGATTGTCATTAAATGCGTTCTATAAGGGTTGATGTCGCGATATGTATGATGATTAACCTCCACTGAGGTTGTGGATGATGTTCCTTCAGTGAGGACTGATAACGGGCCCACCACGGGTTTGTCGCTACTAGAGTCTGGCCATGCTACATGCGCAGGTACGGGGACCGTCTCCACCGCTCTTAACGTTATGCGTGGAAGCTTAGCTCCACTCCGGAAGGCTTATATCCAAACCTGGATGGCTTATATCCAACCCTGGATGGCTTAGGCTGTAATTATACATACTTTTAGATGTCGGTTGATAAACATAACAATCTTGCATAATTACAAATCATTATTTAATAAATATATGTAAGCTGTACTAATGATGAGTAGCAATGTATACATATTCTACAACGCCATGTATACGCCATGTACGTCGCTGTTAACCAATGCCCCTAATACATGTAAACAAACAACGTTATCAAATCACTCGTATATTACACTCACTGAGTTACGCATGCACACATGTATGTCAACTAATGCCCATATTATACAACGCAATGTATACGCGTCGAACATCTATACTAGTCACTCGTCTCATTGTTAACTAATGTTAACAAATGCACCTATTATACACCGTTTTCAAATTAATATTGTTTTACAATTAATGATATATTACAATAATTACATCTAATAAAGTAACTTCAAAATCATGTGCTAGTCTAAAGTTAATGTTTGAGAAACATCAAAGCTAATCGGATGTCGTAACCTCGCCAAACAATATGGCGCCGCCCACTGAATACAAATGTACGATAAAAGTTAATAAAAATAAATACTGACCACATATTGCCTGTGAATTTCGCCGTCCAACTCCTGCTCCAAACAAAGCAACTATCAAGCAATCCCGGCCAGAACTAGAAGACAATGGATTTTATAGCAAACGTTACGCCCAAACCATTATTTTCCCCGTTCAGTCCGTGACATACGTGGCTAAATTCGCAGTATTAAATTCTACACGAAAGGACCCTTACACAATTTTGCCTTTTAGGGAGATATACCTATACTTTTACATGCATTAGCACAAAACTAAACTTATTAAACGACCCTTCGGGGCGTCCTTTGGTGGCCACTTAAAATGTGCACGGTTTTCCGTGTTACCTGAATATATCATGAACATTGTGAATTTGGTTCAACTAAACAATGAATTAGGGTGTAACTAACAGGTGCTTATAAGAACTATGTACGACCAATACGCTCTACCCGTGACATTTTGTGACAACGTAATACTTCCTAATAAGTTTCATAAAAATCGGACGAAAAATGTGGAAGGTATAGAGCCGAAACGCTTTACACTTAAAAACAAATCCTGTGATTCCGCCAAAAATCATTCAACCGGAACACCCTGACAGTAAAGCGCTTCTCGACATCATACTGATACTTCAAAATATATTTCATAAAAATCGGATGAAAAAATGTAGAAGTTGAATGACGGAAACGTATTACAATTGAAATAAATTAGCATCCTGTAATTCCGTTAAAACTCATTCAACCGGAACTCTCTGACCATAAACGCCACCTACATCATACTCATACAGCCTATCAATATTCATTAAAATCGGTTGAAAAACATATGAGTGTTTGACGGAGGCACAGAAAGGCACAGAAAAGCATAGAAAGACAGACGGTTACCACTAACAGGCGGGATATTTTGAACTAGTAATTTAAAACATAACTATATTGTAAAACAGATTTAACCCTAGTAATACCAGGAATACATTATACATACTTATTGAAGAGGCATGCCTCCAGATTGTTTCATACTTAAGCGGGGTGCGAAGGTTATTTCTGTTATGCTGTTATTGTCATTAAAATGTAATATTTGGATATTTTGGTAAAAATTACATGCTATCTGATTTTAATTAAGGTTAACCTTTTTGAATATTTTTAATTCATTGTTATCTGGTATCAAATGTATTTGCCTTTGTAACATTTCCTTTGATGAAAACAGAGCATTAAATCGTTGAATTAAGGGTAACTAAAGGGGCGTGGCTACACCGTATTACAACTACCGGATATTGGAATTTAGAGTACGGACACTATGACGTCACAGTGTTACAAACTACACCATGCTACAAAAAGATAGAGTATGTCTTAGCTCGTTTCAATAAGGCAGACTGAGATCTTTTTAATATATTATGTAAAGATATTAATCTAGATAATATACAATCTGATAATATCAACAATTTTAATAAGTTAACCGATAGTCTTCTTAATATTATGCATGAAAGTATTCCAACATATAATAACAACCCCAAAAAGAAAAATGTCCCATGGTGGAATTCAGAATGTAAAGCAGCAGTTAAAAATAGAAAATATCTTCTGAATAAACTTAAAAAAGACGCGAATGAAATAAATCTATTAAATTATAAAAAGGCGGAACAGGAAGCTATAACAGTTATAACCCAAGCCAAGAAAAATAACTGGGAAATATTCATTAATACTTGTTCTTTAAAACAAAACAATTCAAAAACATTTTGGGATAAAATTAATAAAATACTTGGCAACTCTTTTTCCAGCATTCCCCTTCTTAAAACAAAATTCAGTAATGCCACAACTAACAAAGACAAAGCTAATTTACTAGCTAAACACTTTGCCAAAGTTTCAAGCAAAGAAAATCATTCAGAGGCAACGATCAATTATCAGACGGTCTTTGAAACCGAATTTAAAAATAAAATAAATAATAATAATATTGAGTCATTAAAATGTAATATTTGGATATTTTGGGAAAAGTTACATGCTATCTGATTTTAATTAAGGTTAACCTTTTTGAATATTTTTAATTCATTGTTATCTGGTATCAAATGTATTTGCCTTTGTAACATTTCCTTTGATGAATGCAGAGCATTAAATCGTTTAATTAAGGGTAACTAAAGGGGTGTGGCTACACCGTACTACAACTACCGGATATTGGAATTAGAGTACGGACACTATGACGTCACAGTGTTACTAACTACACCATGCTTCAAAAAGATAGAGTCTGTCTTAGCTCGTTTCAATAAGGCAGACTGGGATCTTTTTAATATATTATGTAAAGATATTAATCTAGATAATATACAATCTGATAATATCAACAATTTTAATAACAAGTTAACCGATAGTCTTCTTAATATTATGCATGAAAGTATTCCAACATATAATAACAACCCCAAAAAGAAAAATGTCCCATGGTGGAATTCAGAATGCAAAGCAGCAGTTAAAAATAGAAAATATCTTCTGAATAAACTTAAAAAAGACGCCTCTGAAATAAATCTATTAAATTATAAAAAGGCGGAACAGGAAGCTATAACAGTTATAACCCAAGCCAAGAAAAATAACTGGGAAACATTCATTAATACTTGTTCTTTAAAACAAAACAATTCAAAAACGTTTTGGGATAAAATTAATAAAATACCTGGCAACTCTTTTTCCAGCATTCCCCTTCTTAAAAACAAAATTCAGTAATGCCACAACTAACAAAGACAAAGTTAATTTACTAGCTAAACACTTTGCCAAAGTTTCAAGCAAAGAAAATCATTCAGAGGCAACGATCAATTATCAGACGGTCTTTGAAACCGAATTTAAAAATAAAATAAATAATAATAATATTGAAGATGACGATTCCACCTTAAATATACCAATTACTCTAATGGAATTAAAAGATGCAATTGCTAGCAGGAAAAATTCAGCCGTGGGACCCGATAAACTCTCATATCAACTATTCAAACATATGCCGGATTCTACTTTAAATATTTGGCTTACTCTGTATAATAAAATATGGTCTTCTAATAACTATCCTGAATCCTGGAGACTGGCCTGTGTCATTCCAATACATAAACCTAATAAAAAACCCAACGACCCACAATCTTTTCGACCCATCAGTTTAACGTTCCATCCAAGTAAACTAATGGTATTTATGGTTAAAAACCGACTTGAACACTTTTTAGAATCTAAGGGTTTAATTAATAAATTTCAGTCAGGATTTAGAAAAGGGCGTAGCACTCAAGATCAGCTAGCCCGATTACAACATGACATCTTATTTGTTAAAAACAAGAGCCGATCTGTTCTAGCCATCTTTCTTGATATCCAAGCGGCTTTCGATCTAGCCTGGCATACTGGAATATTATCCAAATTATTTGACCTCGAAATTCGAGGAAACTGTTTTTATTTTGTCAAGGCCTTTCTTCAGGATAGAAAAATTCAAGTAAAGGTTGATGAAGATCTTTCTGAAGAAGAACTATTAGAACGTGGTACTCCACAAGGATCTATTATTTCTCCGCTCCTTTTTAACATTCTTATTAACGACCTACCTTATGTAGTTCAAGATTCCGGCTTGGTCGTTAGTCAATTTGCAGATGATAGTGGCGCATGGATTTCTGGGAAACGTATAGATACATTACAAGCTAAAGCACAAAAGGGACTAAACTTAATTTGGGATTGGGCTAAAAAATGGGGATTTAAAATCTCCACTAGTAAAACTACAGGGATTATGTTTGGAAATACCGCCCACACTTCTACAGATCTTTTTCTGGGTAATACTAAAATTATATTTAGCAACACAGTCACTTTTTTAGGCCTTATCTGGGATAGAAGGTTAAATTTTACAGCCCATATATATAACCTTTTAAACAAATGCGAAAAGGATTTAAATTTATTAAGAATGCTAAAAGGTACTGATTTCAGATCCGATAAAAAATCATTAACACTTTTATATAAAACCTTAATAAGATCCAAACTTGATGACGGATCCCATGTATATTCATGTGCGTCAAAATCACCACTTCATCGACTCGATATATTACAAAATAAATGTCTTAGAATTGCACTGGGAGCCCTAAATTCTACTCCACAGCATATTTTGGAACATGAGGCTGGCGTTTTGCCATTACATATTCATAGAGAAGAACAGATGCTTCGTTTCTGGGCCAGGGTCCAGACAAAAAAGGAATCAAATCCAGTAAATATTATTTTTGTAAATACTCAGTGTCTTAATAGATTTAGTAAAAATCCCAAGCCATTCGGCACAACCATTTATAATTTAATAGAGGAATATGACCTAGACCAATATCAAATTGCAGATTTTTCAGTAGGAGTGGTCCCTCCATGGACTCTAATTCAACGTAATGTAGACATTTCCCTTTCCTCTATAATAAACAAAAACGATGAAGCATCAGAAATTAAACTGAACTTCCTACAACATAAGGATAATATCTTTTTACAAATTTATACAGATGGTTCCAAAGATCCTGTCTCTGGACGTGTAGCATCAGCCTTTGTTATACCAACAAAAGATATTACTAAAATTACTAGAATCTCTGACGGTCTCTCAATTTTTACCGCGGAGCTAGTCGCTATAGACAGAGCCCTTAAATGGATTATTAAATACAAGCCTCCTTTCTCAATTATTTTCTCAGACTCGCTTTCAAGTCTTATGGCTATTAAAGACAGAACGAGTAGAACGAGTAGAACTCGCCCTGATCTTCTGACAAATATTCTATATAAATTAAATGATTGCCATACTTTAAAACTTTCTGTAAACTTGGAGTGGTGCCCGGCTCATGTTGGTATAGTCGGTAACGAAAAAGCCGACCAAGCCTGTAGAGCTTGGACACCACTGCCGTTGACAAACCAATCCCTTTAGGACATACTGAAATTTACTCACATATTCGGAAAATAATAAACAACAAAGTAGATCATTATTTAACTAATCAAATTAACAAGTTCCATACTTTCTCTAGACTTAAAACAAACTTCAAAATTCAGGAACCATTTTCTACCAATAGGCTTATCGATAAAGTAATTACAAGACTGAGAATGGGGTACAATCTATTACCGGCTAGTTTAGGCAGCCACATAATTAACGACCTTCATAAGGATTGTCCTAACTGCCTAGTCCATTTTACTACGGAACATTATTTACTAGATTGTAGTCAGTTTGAAATACAAAGAGATCTCTTAAAATTAAAATTGCTAAACTTATCATTACCCTTTAATTTAACTAACATTTTAGATCCTATCAAAAAACATAGAGTTCAAGTATTTAGCGCTCTCAGTTCTTTCATCCTGGGCACACAATTTGAAAAGAAGATTTAGACTAAACTACAATGTTGGACGGCCCAGTGGATTAGCTTGTATGTTTTGTCTGCTGGGCTCGAAAACACTGATGGTTTGATTTAAATTCGTTTATTCAGTATAATTTTACCAAATTGTAAACCCTTTCTATTAGAGTGCAGATAATCGTCGTATTTAACATTATATAAACGTCATATGATTACTTATTAGATTAACAACATAATATATAAACTTCTTAAGAATAACATAGTCTGCTTATATAGTAGACGAACTTTGGGTCATACTCAATACTGACTGCCACCTGGTTAGACGGTCGCTGTACTGGCTCTCTGGGTGGTAGTCAACACAGAGACGTACTTTATTCTTCTTATGAATATTATAAACTACTTAATTGATACAGTTATAATATGGGACTGATCCGGTGGACGCGTTGGGGGCGATTTTTGAGTCTGATGACAACGCAGGCACAACGGTCCAGGACCAATCACATACTTTTATATATATAATGCGCCATGACTGTGGGGACTGCCCAACCTCATGGCGTCGTGGACATGTCTAGCTGACTTTTGATAGGACTCCATGACAGGATGAGTGTGGGGTCAACCCTATACTTTTGGTGTCATGGAGATGCTTATTAAATATTAAATATGTCCTAAAAATATGTCCTAAATGTTTATCTTATAAACAATAATATTACTAAGTTACATATTCCCCCCCCCCCCCCACCCCCCCATCCACTCCCACTCCCTTATGTCGTATAATTCCATGTAACACTACTTTGTATGACCCCACCAGCCCCGGTGTGTGATTTTAATATTTGGTTGTTTTATATCAACAGTTAAGTTAATAGAAATTCCTGGCTGTCCTATTTAGTTTTATATATGCTTATTACTTCACATTGATTTTATATCAACAGCTGGGAAGATGCTATTTTTAGTTTGATCTGACGCACACATCGGGATAACGGGGTACATAATATTAACATGTAAAACCTATGTATACCTCTGCTTCATGCCCTCCCCAGTGTGGCCTCCCCGTGGCTTTGGCGGAGGGACACACTCCATTTAACGTTTTTGCTCTCATAAGCGTAAAACTCATTCTGAATTATTTTATATTGAGAGATTTGGAGTGATGTCTTACTAACAACACTGGACATTTTAACGATTTCTTTTTTAACATTATATGCTTATAATTCCCTTTGGAAGGGAGCATGAAGCAGACACAACATGGATTATGTATATATGTACATATTAAGTTAAATCATTTTTAAGAAATGGTGACGCGCTGGCGCTGGAAAATAAAATTATTATTTATAATCCTCGATTGAATTTTATATATAAAATAGACCAACATGAGCTTATTCCACCTGTGTCCCCATCACTCAGCCTCTGCCAAGTTAATCTTCTTGTGTCCCTGCAAACCATCTATTGCCATGTCTTGCGTCTGCTTGGATCCTGCCATCCGTGCGTGATTGATAAGCATTAGTAACATTATTTAAACTACTAAGATTATTATAAATAAACTACTATTGAAAACCTCGCCAAAAGGCCTAGTTGCCAACGGCGAGGAAAAATAAAACCTTATACTACTACTACAGCTCGTTGGTTATTTAAACACCTCGATGGGTAGCCCATCTCGGTCTTTAAATAAGCCAACTCGCTGAGACTCTATATATTACTTCCATTATCAAGTTTTAAAGACTGCATACGAATGATTTATTTTTTTATTTTTGTATGACCGATTGTTATGCGCAACACGTCAAGCATCGTTAATGCTCGAAATTAACCAAAGATGCGTGAAATGAATGCTAGTCCTATCTACGCTTATAAAAGTTTAAATAATTTGTATTAATGTTTGTTCATATTTAAATAGTATACCGCCCAGTGAAGACTTCAAAATCATATTTAAATAGTATACCGCCCAGTGAAGACTTCAAAAGCACGTTGACAGGTAAGAGTCAGATACTGCCATATGTAACACTTAATCTTCGTCATGTCTCAGAGAAACGATATGAAATCGGACGAAAATCGAAAAAGTACTCTAAAAAGGACTACGTTCATTGAACGCTGCAGGATGAAAACGAGTTTGGAAGATTTGCGGTCTTTGCTGTTTTGGAGGTCCGTCATTGCCGAGTTCGTGGGAACGTTTCTACTAGTGCTGACCGGCTTGGGTTGCACGGTTCAAGGATGGAAGAATGATTCTCTAGATATTGTACAAATCGCCCTTTGTTTCGGTCTGTGTGTCGCGACATCGGTCTGGATCGTTGGACATATCAGCGGCGGCCACATTAATCCGGCCGTATCAATGGCGATGCTAATCACTCGACGGATTAGTCTGTTTAAAGCATTACTCTTCATCATTATGCAATGTCTCGGTTCCATTGCGGCGGCTGCGGTTTTAAAAGGACTAACGCCTGAAACGCAGTGGGGTCCTCTCGGTTGTACAACATTAGGAGCGGATATGACGTATTCGAAGGGCGTAGGAGTCGAGTTCTTCATAACCATGTTTCTGGTGTTAACAGTTTTCGCATCATGTGACAGTAATAGAACGAATTTAGGCGGCAGTTTTCCACTGACTATAGGCTTGTCTGTAACGATGGGTCACCTCTGGGCGGTAAGTTTAAACATTTCTACCATATTTGGAGGCTTTTTTGATAGTTTTATAAACAGTTTACATAGAACCAAACTAGATTATAAATATATCTGTGTAACAGGAAACTTTAGTTGTTAATAAAAAAAATACCACATTTTTAAAAATCGGGTGAGAAATAATATTTTACGGCCAAAATAGTTTTAGTAGTATTTTTCCCATGTTAAACGGCTGTTGCTAGGATAGAAAACCAAAATCTCATATCACGTCAGTTAGCCTAAATATTTTGAGATAAAACATTCAGGTTGTCTTAAGTTTTTTTTTAAACACATTAAATCCATTTTTGTATAGAATTTCTAAAAAATGTATAAAACATAAATAAATAAAAAAACTGTTAAAGTACATTCAGGTGTACTTTTTATTTCTCAGCTGAATGTACTTTTTATTTCTCAGTCAATTTTTAAACTAAGGCTTTTTAAAGATTTTTTCCCCAATAAAATATAACTGTTAATATTACGTTGATTAAAGGGACACACGACAATCTTCATTTTTAGCTCTACTGCTCGAAAATGATCAGCATGACATGATGTTGGTCCTTCTCAAAAATCATTTTGATTCGACGTTAAACATGACTGCCGCTTGGAGTTATATAGTAAAAAACTTGTGGCGACTACTCCTCTGAAACTGCACGACAGATGTTCATGAAACTTCACAGGAATGTTGATCTAGCTATCAAAAACCTAATAGTAGAGATTCAAGGTCATTGACCTTTTTTAAAATTACACATTTTTGTTTATGTGGACTGGGCGTTTTATGTGAGGTATAATACATTTTAATAACGAAGGTGCATGCTAATAGTGAACAATGTTTAGTTAATAAACAATAGCACTTCAGAAATGTTACATGTAAGAATATCATTGCCTAAAAAGACCAACATTACTAAACTGTTCTTCGTGTTTGAGTAACAGGAGAAAATCGGTGCTTGGAGATTTATTCTCGAATTTGTAAATGTTTCTAAATTTTCATATTTGCCATTTAGCTTCTAACAATATCATATTCGAATGAAGTGAACATGAACTTAACATTCCTCAACGTAAGTCATTCAAAACCCCAAAACAACAGTAACTTTACCAAGCATACCAGGCGTGATATGATTGATTGATTGATTGATTGATTGATTGATTGATTGATTGATTGATTGATTGATTGATTGATTGATTGATTGATTGATTGATTGATTGATTGATTGATTGATTGATTGATTGATTGATTGATTGAAGGCTGGGGTGGAGGAAATCGTGTGTGAAGGAATGTGGTGGTTCGGGAGGGAAATAACCCATTGCATAAGCAATTAAAGATGTCATCGCCATTTAACTTTTTTTTTCTTTTTTTTTAAAGGTGTCAAATTGTTCTTTTTAAAACATTTCGTTTTGTTTTTTACTAGGTGGAATACACTGGCTCTAGTATGAACCCTGCTCGGAGTCTTGGACCTGCCGTTGTAATGGACGTATGGGAAAACCACTGGGTATAGTATGTCTTACATAATATTTAAAAGGACAACCGGAAATGTATATATAATTGTGATCCATTTATTACCATACAGTTTTTTTATATATCTCAGTAGCATTACCTGTGCAATGTGGCGGCGGTAAAATATCTGCCCGTGCTTGCAATCAGAACTGTCTCGAGATCGCTATGCACGATATTTATATAAGATTTCGGTGGTACATCTCAAATACTTCTGTTTTCTTACTTTAATTTCGAATAGGCGGTTCCACTATTCCAGCCGTAAAGGTTCCGAGTATTGTTTAATCACCCTCAGGATATGTTGACTGTTTCTTTATTTAGTATTTTCACTCTATTGACTGTCGTCCTTGAATGCTGCTTTTCCTGTTCGATTTGTATATCTATTTTGACTGTTAGGCTTCATAACCTCTGCTCCGAGCTAAATACCATTTTGTTTATTTCGTCCATTGTTTTCACGTTCAGGGCAAAGCATTTTGTTAAAAACTGGGACCATACCCCGCTGGGCATGGAATGGTATGAAAATACCTCGTTGAAGGTTCCATGTTCCCTGTCATTTAAAACCCATCTCAGGTTGCGTACTGTTGACATTTTAAATATTAAGTTCTGCTCAACCCAAGGCGCGAACGACAGCAAGCATTTTTCACTACCGTCCATGAACACAGTCTCAATCAAACCAAGACTGTAATCTATTTTGTATTTATCGTGTCCTGCTATTTCCAAATTTCAATCTCATTTCATACTCTTTTTAAGTAAATTTCCTCAAGCTATTTTTAACAGAAATATGACCTACACGTATTTTAAATGTAATTAAAGTGCCTAAACTCAAACTAAAGCTCCCGCAAACGTCAATTTATATATAGCTGTTAGCATTACTATGTGCAAGCTTCATACCTGGATTGTTGTTTTGTAGATATATTGGGTTGGACCTCTATCGGGCGGAATGGTCGCTGGTCTACTTTATGACATCGTGTTTGCCCAGAATGCATCGCTCCAAAAAGTACGTGAATTGATAATGTCGGCAGACTTCGATGACGAAAAGTACAAAGCTCGCAAAACAAAAGTAATGATTTTGGAGGAGGATGAAGGCCATCTAGAAGAACACATTTTGGAACCGGAAGAAAAGAAGACCGAGAAAGAGGAGCTGAACTTGCGCCGTTAGACATATTGACCTACAAGGGAGTGTAGTCAGATCCTATAGCGGAGAATATCAAAGCGTAATTAAGATATGATTTTAATGAGATTGACAGTGACCTGTATTTGTTTTTATTTAAATACGAAACAGTACAAAACAGTGGTCTAGTGGTAGAGCGTTGAACCATGAACGAAAAGTCGTGGGTTAGATCCCCGCCATTGCCATATGCGTTGTGTCCCTGAGCAAGACACTGTATCTGCATTTGCTTAGTACTGGTTCTACCCAGGAAGACATCGAGAGTAATTCAAATAATTTCATAGAGCTTTCGTTACAATCGATGTAAAATAAATAATTACAGTACATAATTACAGTTTTCAATGTGTGTAGATTTTTGAAAAGAGAAATATGTAATTATTACTAGCATTCAATGGTTGTTGGTAATAAGATCAATTTTGAATTGTTTTTCATTTAGTACTGTTTCCCTCAAATTACAAGATGCATGTATCTACACATTGAAAGTTTCATGGAGGATGGCCTTTAACATTCATGGACCTATGACGAGGCATACAAAAGTTCTTCTATACTTTTTCCTATGCTTTTGCACTCTATAGTGTGTCTAATTCTTATAACATTTAATAAATAGTATATTAGATTTTCATTTAATATTTCACAATATGATTTGATAATATTCGAACAATATTTTGTACTGAGCTTGTTTATGATAAAAAAATAGTTACAACATGCCTTTTTCGCTATGATATTTTTTAACAAATTAAGATTTCACCAATAGCGAGTTTTTTGCCTAAAGATACAATCCATTAGTTCAATATGATGGTCAAGTAAAGCATATTGTTTATCATTCGCAACATCTCGTACACTGCTTCGCAGCATTACTCGAATGTAATACGCAGGTACGTCGTCATCGCGCCTTAGATTCCCGCCAAAAGCAAATTTGCATTCAAAATCAAAGTTATCATCCAGATGTTACTCAGCCGATTGCTCCACCAATAGTTTACTTTCATGAAAGCAGTGATAAAACCTTCATCTGCATTGTAAAAAACAAACACTAATGCAAATTATACATCAACACGTGTGGTCAGCGGCCATATTGTTTACATAGCAACAGTGCACTATTTTCTATGCCGTTGCCTTCCGGCTAACAGAATGTCAAGATTTTGAACATACCGAAGCGCCATGATACACAGAATGACGGGATTGGCCGAGCGTTCACGATTGATTGTTTAGATGTTTTACTTCAAAAGTCTTGTTTTTGTTGAGCTATTTTTATTGTATTTGTTTTATTGTATTCATGCTACTTGTTGCCGATAGATTAATTAATTTGCCTTGTAGTGTTAATCACAATGGACTGTGATATACTTAGCATAGCAAATTGTTCTGGACGATTGTCATAACCCCGAGAGGAGTACTTGTGAGATCCTGCAGCTGGAAAGCATCCGTGAGAGCATGCAGTTCTGGCATACCCACGTTAGGTGAAACAAACGTCTAGGGACAAGCTGCTCTAGTAATGACCATGTTACACCTGATCAATTAAACGGTCACAAATGTATACTGAAGCGAAAAAGAAACGCAACTCGGGAATTTTCCCTATATATTGTATATATTGCACACTTAATTCCACTTAATATTCCAAAGAAATCCCAAGATGATTTGTAAAAACAAAGTTGCAGTTAGTTAGGGAAAGGCACAACTGTGATGTTGTAGAGGTTTTAATCTCAGTACACTTTGTAACAAGAAATTCATCAATGTTAAAGTTCCTCTTTGAAAGATTGAGCCTTTTCAGTACTGTACAGTAAAATTGTGCATCGTAAGTTTGCTCACATGCTTGAGCCAAACATGTATTATGTCAATAATGAAACTTTGGAGGAAAATTTGTTGCTGTTTTATGTGTTGTTTTAGTATTTTTTTCCGAAAGGTAAGGCCTCACGAAGCCATATACCATTCGATAAACAGTAGCATATTGTACATACAATATATAGTTGCGTTTTTTTTTCGTTACAGTTTAGTATGTATTATGCATGTTGAACAATATCAGTGTCCACCTTGTGCGCAATGTAAATGAGTACTATGTAGGGAAACTAATTGTCGACCTTCGACCCAGCTGAAATAATAAAATGTAAGATTGTTGAATATTATTCGGATATTTGGAAAACTGACATAAGACAATTGCTTAAATAAGAATTAAGAACACATGTAACATTTAAAGATCAGTTTGCAATCAATTTGCTCAATTTATGTGTGGTGTTACCATTAAGGCTAGAGACTGGTCGTTACGTTGGAGAGACTCTTGAACAAAGAATTTGCTGATTTTGCAATGACATTCAAATTGAGAATGAGATTCATTTCTTAGTTAAATGTTCTTTCTATAATGATGAAAGAGAAGATGTATTTCATGAACAATTATTTGATTTGCAATTGATTATGAACGAACCTGATAAACTCATATATCTAGTTAAGACGTTTCCTAGAAATGTTGCTAAATATTTAGTAAAAACATTCATCAGAAGAAGAAATAACACGTATGGCTATAGACTGATTACCATTGATACTATTAGACTTACTAAAAAGGCATGTATTCATGATTACAACATCTGTGCTAATAACTGGACTTAAGATATTAAGCAAGTTATGTGTAAATTAGGTCTGATAAACAATTTCAATAATAAATCCGTTATTTCTATGCTTTGATAAAATACTTCGATGCCGACCTGTGGTCACGGGATATCATAATGTTCCCAAGCTTCGGACGTACAACCCCAGCGGCCTTTTTGGCCACTGATCTTATAAGGTAGTAGCCCTATTGTCAACCCTTTTGTGTCTGTCATGTTTTATTTGGCCTTTTATTAATCTTTAAATTTGTTCTTTGTTTCTGTGTGTGTTTAGATGTGGTATTTTACCACTGAGAATAGAGACTGGAAGATATATTTGTGAATCCCCAGAACAGAGATTTTGTCCATTTTGTGATATGGACACTATTGAAGATGAAATACACTTTTTACTTTAACTGTGATCTTTGCAGTCATATAAGAAACGATGTGATTGGAGATATTTTACATAACGACATTTATTTGAACTTACATGTTAATGATAAACTCTCAGTTTTGTTGCATAACCATCCGAGAAAAGAATCAAAATATATTGTTAAAGCATATATAAAGAGGAAAACTGTTATATATTCATAAATACTGATTTATGTTAAAAATAATTTCAATATTACATGTCGTCACAATTCTAAATGTTTATTGTTAACATTCTAATTAAAGCTGATTTCTGCCTTATATTTGTTTAAGCCTTTGGCAGTATGCTTATATCATCTCAATTCATGCATTTAATTGTATATATTGTAACATTATGAACAGTTAACTATAGGTGACTTATAGCTATTTATTTCCTGCTGTACTATGACTGTATTGTATATTATGCACATGTTACTATAATAAATATTTACGTGCTTACTTACATACTGTATGGCCATTAAACACTATCATTATGTATATAATGTAGTTCATACCAATTTGTTATAATTATACTGTAACATATCATGTCATTAACTTTGTTGTCTCATATCGAGAGGATGAAGACTTGACATTTAATCGTACTGCCATATATAATAATTATACTTGTGTTTCGTATTCTCGCATTTTATATTTAATTAAAATTGATATGATTATGATATCAAGAGAGCAGATTTTGAAAATAATATACTTTTGCATATATATTTCTTATATCACGAGTATTGTATTTAAAAGCTTGTAAAGGTGACTTATAGGTCCATGGGTGTAATATCAATGTTGTATATTTTAGTTGAAATAAAGTTATTTAGGATTTAAATGACTGTCATCTTCTCCGCATATATTATGCGATTGAAACCGTTTAAATATATTAATAATAACAATAACATACATAACTGAATTGTTTAAAAGCTTTAAATTTATATATCGTGTTGATGTTGAAACACTAGTACATTTGCATTCTTGGCATCCCTATAGGTAAGAATCGTGCACCACTTGTCGTAGATTTGGTTTTGCTATGAACAGTATTTCATGTTGTGTCTTTCACCAGATACTCAGGTAGATAAGATCGAAGCTTTTAATAACAAATGCTATTGCAAGAGAGATGCCGACATTGTTAATTTTACGACTTAGTCGGGGTTCCCGGGCTACTTCTTATTTATTTTTTTGATTCTCAACTTATGCGTTTTTCCAGAGCTTCTAGTCGAGTTTAGAACTTAACCATCGTAACATTTGTGTAAGTGAAAAGTTAATCATTTAGGGCTACCGATACCATAAACTTCGAAAAATATTTCCAAAACTGTATTAGCCTAACCCAGTTGTACTTTTGATATAAAAGTAATCTACTTCTTCAACAAGGACTTTCAAAACATATTCTATGATGACGTGATTTAGAAATGTCGTTAGATCCTTGGTCATGATATTTCATACAATACGTATTTATTAAACATGTTTTAAAAAACGTTCATCAAATGAAGTTATGAAAGTATAATTTTCAACGCACTGCATGTTTAGTGGTTCACCCATTTAAAGATGAATGGCCACCCTTTTTGTAGTATTATCAATTAACAAATTTAACTCTTAAACATCATATGAACATTTGTTGATAGTCCCGGAGAGAATTTACCAGTTCAAAGTTTTCTACGTCATCAAATAAAATCGTATTCTCGCTTTTCACAGATATTGTAATGTGTCAATTGTAAATATATATTGCTGTGTATTGATTTCGATTTAAATAAACACAAACATGTTCATGAAACAAAACATGGATGGAGAACTTGAACGTTCACCCGTATGCTTTCCTCTTTGATTGTGTAATGACCGGACATATTGTGTAATGACCGGACATATTGTGTAATGACATATTGTGTAATGACCGGAAATACTGTGTAATGACCGGGCATACTGTGTAATGACCGGACATATTGTGTAATGACCGGACATACTGTGTAATGACCGGACATATTGTGTAATGACCGGACATACTGTCTAATGAACGGACATACTGAGTAATGATCGGACATACTGTGTAAAGACCGGACATAGTTTGAACCCTATAATGATGCGTACCTAAATCCTGAAAGGACGGTAACGTTTTGTTGTCTCCAATCTTGTCTTGTCGTACCCTAAATGGTTTATTCTCTTGTTGCTATGGCTTCATCCAAGGCAGTGAGTATTTGATCTGTAGCTTTCTTTGTGTTTTTTTATATTTATATATACATCATCGGCATCTTTGTTTTATACTTATATTGACTATTAATGCTGTCTCGTGCGTTAGAGGATATAGTCTGATTTGGATTTCCTTATTTACACGATCGCGTTGTATTGGGATGACATTAGGGCGAGAGGTGTGTTACACCCTGGCACCCCAAAGTGGTTTAAACAATGGCTATCGTCGTGTTGCTCTAGCTTCTGCCAGTTCAGTGAGAACGTGCTTTGTAATGGTAACTTGCTTTGTGACTTTCTAAGCTTTTACATACATGATCATCTTTTCTGTTTTGCGTGTATTGCCGATTAATTCTGCCTATTTTCTTTGAGGATATAGCCTGGCGACAGGAGACTTATATAGGATTCCGGGAATCTAACCCGGCAGTCATGTGATTTCGTAGTCTAGATCATCTACGACGCTTGCTGTTTTCAAGACAAACAGAACAGTCCTCCTGAGCAAAGCTTGATTTTTGTCGATACATTGGTAAGGTTTCTGATTGGCTGAGACAGAAACACCTGCTATCCAAGATATACAGAAAGGCAGAAAGACAATACATTTATTAACAAAGATAAACAAAGTGGTAAACTTCATTATTATATCGACGAACTAAATGCGGATTGTCAGAAATATTTTAATAAAAAAATAATAATCACGGTCAAGTACTTCCAGTTTCAAATTTGTTTCTTCACAAACGGTCAAGAGGTTTGTATTTACAATCAAGCGTCGAAGATGATCAAGACTGATTAAGTTGACCGGAAACATAATTTGGAAACCAATTCCCGAGGGAAGGTTGCTTGACTACCGGGAAACATGCCTTACCTCTACTGTCAAATAGATATCTATAGTTCTTTAACGTCCTACGTCAATACAGGAAACCGTCCGGTTTACGTCGCTATCCGACAGACGAGGCTAGGGAAACTAATGCCTATGGGCACACCGAAGTAACCCATCGGCTCAGTAAAACTCGAATCAAGAATCGAACGTGCTGTTAAAATGTCTTTTAAACAAATCAAATCACTGCAAATAAAAAATAAGCGTACCGTTTATATATTTTCATCTGTATATTTATTTGTAATCAATTTGGATATATTTTCATTGCTTTAAAATATATTTTGTCACTATACCATATATGGTGAAAAGGCGCGATGACGTATTTGTTTCAAGATGTTCCATTTATTTTCTTTGCACATATCTCCTTTATTTTCCATGACATTTTGATAGTTCTTTCAGCTTTTTTCAAGTTTTTCAGAGCTCTTTTAAATAAATATTGTTTGAAAATAGTGCATAGACCCATTTAATACTGGTTTAAAAAAGGCCGACTATAAAAGCTAATTTATCCGAAGACGGGAACGTATAAACGTGACCTTTATAAGAATACGTTCCGAAAAAAAGAAAAACGGGACTTTGGAATAAAACAAAGCCAATAAAAGTGAATTTGATAACAAAACACAACAACAACATGATGTTGGAAATAAAACCTAGAAATGAATTTATATAAACCGTATCGGGATTTGGTTTTAAAGAATTAGCAATTGTGAGACGTTTATTTTCAAAATAAATTAAACTTGAAAGTAAAATAAACAATGTTGTCGTATGTTTCTTATTTACGTCAGGTTTTTTGTTTACGTAAGGTTTCTTGTTTACTTAAGGTTTTGATTTATTAAACTGTACGTGCCTATCGTTCGTAGATAGATGCAGATACATCATCGTTAATTTGTTTATTTAAATAATCTAAATGTTTATTAAGCGACTTACAATTAGGAAACTGGAAATTTGATTGATTACAGTCGTTATACTTGTATCACTTACAAAAAATAAGCCGCCCTCGATGCTATTTATCAGAAAGATAAGCTACATAAAGGAAAACAGTGGGAACAATATAAATGATTACGCAATAAAAGTTCATCCATGATAAAGAAAAGTAAGAAGAACTTTTATAACAACGCTATTAAAGAAAATAAAAGAAAAGTATACGTGGAAAAACTTATTTCAATACCTGATAGGCTAATAAAAAATGATCATATCATTAAAGGACATTTAAATATTATTAATGCATTAAATGAGCATTTTATAAATATTTCAAACATTGTTAAAAATACGAGTTTTGTAAAAGGAGATTTCTCTGAATTACGGCAACAACTATAAATTGATATATGCATCATTTAGTATAAAACTCATGCCACCTTTTGAAGTTAGAAAGTTGACTGCTGAACTTGATAATCACAAATCAACAGGTATAGACGGTGTTGGTCCTAGAATGTTAAAATATTGTGGTGATTACATAACATCCTCCGTAGCTTCAATCCTAACTAACAGCATACAAACTGGAGTGTCCCCTGATACTTTTAAGGAGGCATGACTATGTGATTCCTATACACAAAAATGGAAATAAAGATGACCCATGTAATTATCGTCCAATTTTAATCTTACCAACATTTTCAAAAATATCTGAGCGTCATATAGCCATTCAAATACTATTCTATTTCAAGAAGTATAATGTTATTCACGAGACCCAGTCAGGTTTCAGACAATATCATTCATGTCATACTGCTCTGACACGGTTAATAGAAGCATGGTTAAAGGATATAGACTCAGGTAAAATAATAGGAGCTGTATTTCTTGATCTAGGCATTCGAACTTGTAGACCTTAGAATATTGATACACAAATTGAAACTTTATCATTTTTCAGACAATACCATTAAATTATTTGATTCATATCTTTCGAATAGGAAACAATTAATAAAGGTAAAAACTTTAAAAGCCAAGATGTTTAAAGTTACTTCAGGTGTTCCTCAGGGATTAATACTAGGTCCATTGCTATTTCTATTATACGACTACAGTATACGAATCTGATTATAATATTTTGGATGTACAAAATAGACTTCAAGATCGTTTGAATAGTATAAATAAGCGGTGTATTTTGAATAATATATCATTACATCCAGCGAAACTAAATGCATGGTCATAGGAACAAATCACAAGCTCAAACATGTGGATATATTGAAATTAACTGTTGATAGTTTATATGTAGAAAATGTTGCAGTTCAAAAGGTGCTGGGAGTTTATGTTGACAGAACTTTGTCTTGGAATGTACAAATAGTCAAAATGTGTTCCAAACTCAATTCTAAAATTGTCTTATTAAAACGTACATCTTACTATTTAACATATGATATGAAAATTATGTTTTATAATGCCTACATCATGTCTACATTTGATTATTGCTGTACTGTTTGGGGTAAAAGCAAAAAATAGAAGATAAAATACATAAATTCAGAAAAGAGCATCTAGAAACATATTAAACAAACCTTTTCGAACTAATTCTAAGGATATGTTCATTGAACTTCAGTGGCTTTCTTTTCATAACAGATGTAATTATCATACTGGTGTGTTGGTATATAAATTAACAAACAACCTAGCTCCTAATTGCGTTTCACAATTTTGACATTCTCATGTAATAACAGGTATAATCTGCGATCACCGCAAACTAAATACACGAAAGACACATTTAGCGACTTTGGTCGACACGTTTGGAACAATATACCGGTCGACATACGTTCTCTTCCTACTATCCGGTCATTGAAATATGTTTGTTGCAAAATGCACATTGATATGAATGATATTAAAGCATTTTTTTAAAAAAAAAATTGGCTTGGATATATATGTATATTATGTAAGACTATTACGATTTCTTCTATATTCAGATATAATTGAGTGTTTGTCGAAGATTGAATGTTAACTTTTATTGTAGTGTATTTGTTAAAAAAACTAAATGTTTGTTAATTTATATACAGAAGGCGGCCTTGAAAATATGACGTTTATTTTTTGATATTATGTCATAATGTGTTAACCTTCTTTAAATAAAACATATATTATTATTATTATTAATCACATGAATGTGGGCGGGTGAACTGATAGGAATGCAAACAATTGTTTGTATAATTAATGAAAATCTGAGAGCTATCAAGCAGAAATAAGTGTTACTGTTTTTATCAAAAGCAATAACTACGCAATGGATGCGTCAATAGTTTTCACTTTGAAATTTGGCCCAGGGTTTTATTGATATAATCCTTAATGATAGTTAAACAAATTAACAACACAGACTTCTTAACGTTTCGGCTTGACAGCCTTCATCATAATTTAATTTTTCAAATGCAAATTGATAAAAAAAAAAATCGTTTTAAGTGACAGTGTGGACAATCTCATTTGCTTATTTTTCGCTTCTTTTTGGCATTTTAATTAAAACCGATAAAACGCTAAACTTTGTCGTTATATGTTTATGGATTCCATAAATGTCATGGATCTTAATCCATGAAAATACTTTTAAAGAGTTGCACTTATTGCATTCTAATACTTGCGATTTCATTTAGTAGCACTTACGATTTCATTTTTCTCCGTAAACATCCCGGACACATAAATATCCCGGAAACATTGCCGCATTCTACACTGAGTAGACTGATCTATGAAAACGTCAAACTTACATCTGAACATTCCAAAATATGTGTTTATACCATTCAAGTTTTTTAGACGAGTTCTCTAGAAATTCAAGTTGTAAAGCATGCTTATCGCCACTTACATGAGTCTCAGTCTGTTAACCTAAATACAGATACAAAACCCATATAAGTCTCATTACAGTATAAGGAGATTGAAAGTCCTTAAAGTTATCTGTTATATACATGTTCATGAAAACAAATATTTGGAATGAATAAAATATATAAATCTTGAAATTTTGGGGGGAAATCAACACAAAATGAAAAAAGTGCTATTTTTTGGAATAGTTATGAAATTTTAAAATTATGATTAAAATATAGCAAAACAGAAGTCGTTTTAGTATTTCTTTAAATGTAAAGGCTACGTAAGAGACAGTCTAATGGATCAGAGATTTGAAAATGCCATTTCCTTTGGCCCAGAATATCAAAATTTAAACCAAAACCGCCGAAAAACTGGACTGTTTACAGTTTTATTGCAATATAAGGGAGTTAAATGTTCTTTAAACATTCTGTTATATTAATCGTACAAACTTGTTTTTAAAAATCTATTTTTAGCTTTGGCGGCCATCTTGAATGTCCGGCCGACCTGAATATAATGTACATGGGACAAATGTTTGGAATAAACAAAGTTTATACATCTTAACATTTTTGGAGAAAATCTGCAAAAAATAAAGCATAAAATAAAATATTTTTGGATATTTATTTATAAAAACAATTAACGAACATTTCAATATTTATTAAAAAATAATTTCATTTGAAATGAAAGAGAGCTGAAGGTTTTTAACCTTTTCTTATTATGTTCGTGTATATGGAAAAACAAAATGGGCGCACACACAAAAAAGTAATAGCTTAAACAAAAATTGCATGAATATCATGTACTTTTGTAATCAATAAATTGAAGATATTTTTAAACAATTTTGATAATTTAAACTCAAACTCACAAATAGCATACTTAAATGCCGTTGTAGTATTTCTTTGATTAAGCTTTTGATATATTGCAAAAAAAAATATATGTCAATTAACAGAACCGAGAGAAGTGATATTTCGGGTTCGGGTTGAGAAAAATGCAATTCAGAAGTAAACGTCAATTAAAGAAAAGTCAGCCTGAAAAATAATATACGTCTCAAAGCTATTGTACGAGACAATCATGATATTAACATCTTTAACAGAATACTACGTTTTCATCTGCCGAATGTTGACGCATGTTAACATTTTGAATCTAGTATACATGCGACAATTAACTCCCCTGCATTCACTCCCCTGCATTCACACCATGTTACAATACAGGGAAGTCTATGCTTTCTGCAAGTACAGTGTAAAAAGTAAGATTCGCAAGATACTTTGATAACATTCCGAGATTATAAAAGAACAGATAGGTAATCTGTTAAAACAGGCTTTATAACAAAGTCCAAGGTGTCCCATCTCTTTTCTGAAGGCATGTAAGACTTTCCGAGGTCCTTGTTTGCACGTGGTGGTATGCACGCAAATGTTGCACTGCTGCTGCTGCATATGTATGGGGACTACTGCTCATCAAGAGCTGACCAGTGGAATCCACAACGCTATAGGATGGACATACAACAAGCTGTTTTAATGAGACACTGGATTATTGTTAACTGATATCCAGTTGATAATTATTCCAGGGTCTCGTTGTAATGTATGCCCATCCTACTGCGTTGTGGATTGGATTGGAAAATATCACCATCAGTTTTTACGATAGACTGTTTGCCCATTTAGACAAACTGCTGTTTAAAATAATATTTAACTACCGTCTTGCAAAACAGGCCTTTCAGGATGCTCTGTCCTATTGCCTTAGCGGTATTTAGATTATACTTTCTTTCAGCAGTCATATACTCAAACTACTTTGTAAACCTGTTGTTTTACTCCCAAGAACAGAAGCAAAGACTGCTGTATTAGTCTTTCAAACCTTTTCGCAACATTACCCGTTTATCTACCCTGCGTTAGCTTGCATCACGTGTAACACCCGTTAGCTGCTGTATATTTAAGGACATTGATCTACAATATTTATATAAAAACCAACCTCCAAAATGGATGGGGTATGGTCAAATGAAATTTTCAGCCAAATGCATACTTAAGGCATGAGCAATGTCAACCATAAAGTACATGATATTAATTTCGTGAATACAATATCAGAAAGAATACTTATTGTGCCCTTTATATCGGAAAAGTATGACGCAATTTTATTAAATTTTTTGTGTGTTTTCTTTTAATGTCAAATAAATTGTTCTAATTATCCATCGAGAGCAGATGAGACATCATTTCTACATAAATTATGCTATGTTTTCACATCATCCGAATTTCAAAGTGCACCATTATAAAAAGGGAAATATATTATTTCAATGACATGTTGTTTCGAAATAATCTCAATGTTATAGTAATACTATATACTAAGTATGATGACATTGACGGACTTTCTCTGTAAAAATTGTATAACCGGCAACTATATTTGTGGATGTGTTAAACAGAAATGAGTGAATATTTGCAAAGAAACATTGCCAAACAAAACAAATTGATCATTAGCATATCTATTTTCGAACGAAAATGGTCCAAACCAAATAACAAATCTAATAAACTGTTCATCCGAACGTTTCACATACCACACGTTTCAGTTTACAATGTAAGTGCACGCTTTTCATGTGTATCATTTGTGGGATATAAAGAATAGTTCTTTTAACAGTGGTGTACTTTTACAATTATGCTATACATATTTTCATTGTGAAGGTGAATTTAACAATAGTATATAATTCAATGATGGAATCAAGGGCTAATAATCACATAGGCTTTTAAATAAAAAGAGCATGGCAATCCATAGTCCTTCACCGGCCCAGACAAATATTTTCCAGACATTTTCTATGATGGAGATCACAGATCAAGGTCACTATGACCTTATTTTGGTACGCGACACACCGCAATCCCAAGATGTATTCACAGATCAAGTGTGGTGTCTCTAAGTGTTACCGTATTAAAAATACGGTCCAGACAAGCATTTTCTATGACAGAGGTCACAGGTCAAGATCACAATGACCTTATATTGGTACGCGATACACCGCTATCCCAAGATGTATTCACATACCAAGTTTGATATCTCTAAGTGTTATATTATTGAAAATACGGTCCGGAAAAGCATTTTCTATGACAGAGGTCACAGTTCAAGGTCACAATGACCTTCTTATTTTGGTACGCGACACATCGATATCCCAAGATGTATTCACATCTCTAACTGTTATAGTATTGAAAATAAGGTCTGGACAAGCATTTTCTATGGCAGAGGTCACAGGTCAAGGTCAAGATCATAGTGACCTTATTTGGTACACGACACACCGCTATCCCAAGATGTATCCACATACCAAGTTTAGTATCTCTAAGTGTTAAAGTATTGAAAATACGGTCCGGACAAGCATTTTCGAAGACATAGGTCACAGGTCAAGGTCACAATCATAGTGACCTTATTTTGGTACGCGACACACCTCTATCCTAAGATGTATTCACATACCAAGTTTGGTATCTCTAAGTGTAAGTGTTATAGTATTGACAAAATTGTCCAAGCATTTTCTATGACAGAGATGAAAGGTCAAGGTCAATGTCACAAGGACTTTATTTTGGTACGCTACACACCGCTATCCTGAGATGTATTCACATACCAAGTGTGATATCTCTAAGTGTTATAGTATTAAAAAACGGTCCGGACAAGCATTTTCTATGACAGAGGTCACAGGTCAAGGTCACAGTGACCTTATTTTGGTACGCGACACACCACTATCCCAAGATGTATCCACATATCAAGTTTGGTATCTCAAAGCCTTATAGTATTGAAAATATGGCCCGAACAAGCATTTTCGGAACATTTTCTATGACACAGGTCACAGGTCAAGGTCACAGTGACCTTTTTTTGGTACGCGACACACCGCTATCCCAAGATGTATCCACATCTCTAAGTGTTATAGTATTGAAAATAAGGTCCGGACAAGCATTTTCTATGGCAGAAGTTTGGAATCTCAAAGTCTTATAGTATTGAAAATATGGCCCGGACAAGTATTTCGGAAGGACGGACGGACAGGGTGCAAACCTATAGTCCCCCCCCCCCCCCACCCCATCATGGGACCGGTGGGGGACTCATAACTAGAAGGGTGTTCCACAGGACACTTTTGTTGTCATGTGCTTATTTAACGCTATGAGCTACGTCAGGTTGCAGGTAAAGGTTTAATGGAAAGGGGCATAACTTTGCCGAAATGAAAGACAAAGCCATAGTACTCCAGTCAAACTACTGTGTCAACTTCAGATGCGCCAGACGAAGAACCAATGAATTTCATTTCTATCTACAGCGTTCCTTCTTTCAGTGAACGTCGGCCTGACATTGCCACAAGACAGAAGCGAGGTACTAACTACTCCTTAAGCAAATATGAGGGCCGAGAAGGTGGATTTTTGCCGAATGGTGATGCAAGATGGACGAATGAAACCTGATATGGAAAGACAGCATCCAGCGGTGGTTGAACTCACGACATCCCGCTTCCTTTTTCCACAAAACTGAATAGGGACGAACCTTAAAAAATGTTCTTGAGTTTTTCTCTGAAACCGCAGCTATACTTACTGAGCATGAACAGACGGTAACAACAATACAGTCACCATCAGACCTGGCGTATATTCCCATCACTAACGGGGGACGTAACTTGGAAACTGTCGAGATCCCCACCCTAAAGCCATATAGTATACACTTATTATGCATTAGCTGACAGATACAGCCATCCAACCAGCATCGACCCTGTAGTCCATCCCCACACCTGGGGATATAGTCCCTGGATCATAACATGAAAACGTTGAGATCCAATCTTTATAACCATATATTTACTCTGAATGGGAATGAACAGAAGGATACAACCATCCAACCAGCTTTGGCCTCGGGGTCCATTCCCACTCATTGGGACATGCTCCTTGGTCGTATCTTGGAAACGGTTGAGATGCCCACCATTAAACAATTTATAGGCATGAACGCTAGAAGGCGGGCGCGGGATTTTGCGATGGCGATCTAATTATGTTATGAAATTATAAGCTTGTTTGATAATTGTTTGATGTTTGCAAAGACCATTATGTGTATAATGATGCTGTATTTATGTTTTATAATAATTGTGTACAGTGGGCGCCCAACATATCTTGACGGGGAAATAGATGTGTCACCTTCATGGGACTAAAAAACAACAACACACAAACACCATGAATATATATGAAGTGTTTATTCAGATAATTCCAGTGGGTCATAAGACCCGTGAGGATACAACAAATACATATAAACTTGACAGCGATAGCAAAATATATATACAACATTATACCAACAACTTACATAATTATCAGAAAATTATGCATATGTATATGGTAACAATTACTATTTTAGCAGTTAATGTTGTTGTTATTTTGCTTTCACCGCAAAATATGCAGACAAGGTGACTGAACCGCCACATTGAATCGCTAATATGTTCATGTACATATTTATATTAATATATAATATTAGATTTAACTAACGTGACAAATGCAAATTAAGCTTCTAACTAGCATGACTAGTACACAGATGTATATACATAGTTTGTAATAAACAAATATACACTTATAACGTAAACATGCAACTTTAGAATAACATAAAAAACAAACAAAATCTGTTTTATATAAATTATTCTATAAATACTGTGACAACACACACAAAAACCCCCAAAAAATATGAATCCGGGAATACTCGTCACTGTGGTTCTTTAAATAACGTTCTCGGAAGATCGACTCTGAAACACGGGACTGTCCGGTTTACGTTCCAATCCGACGTACGAGTCCTAGAGAAATAGTGTGCCCAAGAAGTATTATTAGTTTATTTCATATGCACATTGAATATGCAACTGATGGCTGTATTTGTATCTGGTTGAGTTGAATTCGGATTTTACGGCGCATCAACACAAAAGGTTATATGGCGCCAACAAGAATGCATATTCCAGGCTCATTCTTTTTATATCTAGATAATGAATGAATTGGATTTTATAGTCGCACCAACAGCTAAGGTCATATGGCGACTTTCCAGCTTCCATTGGTGGAGGAAGACCCCAGGTGCCCCTCCGGGCAATTTTCGTGCACGGGCGGGCACCCGAGTAGAACCACCGACGTTCCGCAAGCCAGCTGGATAGCTTCCTCAAATAAAAAACATATATATAATGGGCCTGAAACCTTCTCACCTGCAGAGTTTCCCATACTTTTATCTGATCGCCTGCAGTCCCATTAACGCACGGCAGCACAAAATGTTGTAGCAATTAGCAGACATTTATAATCGCTAATATGTTTCAGGTTAACATGCCACTAGTTTAATGGCAAACACTCCAAAATAATTATATTATCTGAATATGGTGTTTAGGAAATCTGACATAAACCGCAAACGAATGTTCTCCAGTTGTGCGCCTTTGATATCATGCAATATTGGTATTAGGTATTTTTGCATTTCAATTTATTTTCAAATAATGATAAATATATGATAATGCATTTATTGGGAGTAGCTAGGGATTTGCATTTTTTGTAGCAGTTTTTCAATAAGTCTAGGACCAACTTTGGTGTTGGCTGGTTTTCGAACTTGTTTGGGCATTCAATGATATCCATCAGCTGGCATAGGGTATAGATCAGGGCCCGTTTTATTAAACATCTTACGATAAAAGTCTAAAAAAGTATAGAGTTAACGGAGACGACAGTGAAACTGATATGGATAACGAGTCCTCTTGCTTGCTTGAAGTCGGACCACATCGTATATGTAGTAGTGCAAACTCTCCATCAAACAGTAATCCCCAGTGTAGCGACAGTCTCGCGTCGCAAACCAGTGCCCCGCACGCTACTCATGCAAGCTACGAGTCCGATAGCGCTCATACAGATGCCCAAGATAGTGTCACAACAGGAAATCGTGGAGGAGTTACCTTTGGTTCAAGAGGTCAGCCAGGCGTTATCGACTAAATGTGTCTAATAATCTACTGCTAACACTAAATAACTCATGTAATAGAGCCTTGTACAATATATTCTATTTGCCTTGTACAATATATTCTATTTGCACTACCTCATGTTTTCATGTATATGTATGAACTGTGAATAAAAGATTTGTATTTGTATTTGATAAATCTCGATTTTTTTAAAACATTTTTGTACCTAATCATTCAATGTAGACAATTATATGTGCATTATGTACAAAAATATCAAATGTATGACAATGCAATGAAATCGCGTTCATTTGTGAATTGTAAATCAACTGAATGTTGTTTAACGGCTCATCAACACAGTACAGGTTATTTAGAGGCGCCCCAGAGAGAGGGGGAGGATACATAGGAATCCGGGAACCTGCCCTACTCTTATTATCGAATAGATTCCTATGGTTCTTTAACGTGCTCGGTGGATAGACCGACACAAGGGACCGCCCGGTTTACGTCCCCATCCGACAGACGAGGCTAAGGGAAAGTGTCTTGCCCAAGAACACACCGACGAAACTCAGTGGCACCACGGAGGATTGAACCCGGGGCCTCCGGTTACAAATCGGCTGCGCTACCGACTGCGCCACGCCAGCCCTCAAATTTTAAATCATAGTAAAAAATTTAATAAATTAACTTTTGATCAAAATTGTCATAAGTTGTTCCATAAAACTGGGCCTGGGTGAAAAATTAAGGCTCTATCGTCTAGTAAATGGACGACAGACAACGTGCTATCCCAAAACGTCACCTGGCCGTCTGCCAGAAATTAGAAATACCTCAGGATGCCAACCCAGAATTGTACAACCACAGCAGTCGCAGCCAAAGAGCAAACAAAATAATTTATATAAGTACTGTCAAAAGTGTTCTATGTAAGTTTTAACTTACGCAAATTCTGGTCTCCTTTATAACATTTTGTACTAAATGTAGAAATGGCCTTATTACTAAATTTCTGTTCAAATATTCATAAATATGCTTGGAGTCTTAAGAAACAGACGAAAACATAAACAAGAGGTCAATGACCTTGAAGCTCTACTGATAGGTTTTTGATAGCTAGATCAGCATTCCTGTGAAGTTTCATGAAAATCCGTCAAGTAGTTTCAGAGGAGTAGTCACTATAAGTTTTCATTATATAACTCTATGTAAACGAAGATAGCCTCTGGCTGCCATGTTTAACGTCAAATCAAAATATTTTTTGACAATGATCAACATCATGTCATACTGATCATTTTATAAAAAGTCCCATATCAATATCACTTATAATTTTCAAGAAGTAGTCGCTACAAACTTGTATTTTGAAAATCTATTTTTAGCCATGGCAGCCATCTTGAATTTCCGGCCGACCTGAAATTTTGCTAGGATCAATTAGACATCAAGAGCAACATTCCTGTGAAGGTTCATGAAAATCCGTCGAGTAGTAACTACTCGAGGAGTAGTCGCTACAAGTTTTGACTAGATAACTCTATGTAAACAAAGATGGCTGCTGACAGCCATGTTTAACATCGAATCAAAACAATTTTCGACAAGGACCAACATCATGTCACGCTGATCATTTTAGAAAAAGTCCCATATCAATATCACTTATAGTTTTCAAGAAGTAGTTGCTACAAACTTGTTTTTTGAAAATCTATTTTTAGTTGTGGCAGCCGTCTTGAATTTCCGGCTGACCTGAAGTTTTGCTAGGATCAATTGGACATCAAGAGCAACATTCGTGTGAAGTTTCATGAAAATCCGTCAAGTAGTTTCAGAGGAGTAGTCGCTACAAGTTTTCATTATATAACTCTTTATGTAAACAAAGAATGCCGCTGGCAGCCATGTTTAACGTCGAATCAAAACAAATTTCGACAAGGATCAACATCATGTCATACTGATCATTTTAGGAAAAGATGCATATCAATATCACTTAGAGTTTTTAAGAAGTAGTCGCTACAAACTTGTTTTTTAAAAAATTATTTTTCGGCGTGGCGGCCGTCTTGAATTTCCGGCCGACCTGAAATTTTGCTAGGGTCAATAAGACATCGAGAGCAACATTCCTGTAAAGTGTCATGAAAATCCGTCGAGTAGTTTCAGAGGAGTAGTCGCTACAAATTTTCATTATATAACTCTATGTAAACAAAGATGGCCACTGGCGTCCATGTTTAACGTCGCATCAAAATAATTTTTCGACAAGGATCAACATCATTCCACTGATCATTTTAGAACAAATCCCATATCAATATCACATAGTTTTCAAGAAGTACTCGCTACAAACTTGTTTTTGAAAATCTATTTTTAGCTGTGGTGGCCATCTTGAATTTCCGACCAACCTGAAATGTTGCTAGGATCATATAGACATCAAGAGCAACATTACTGTGAAGTTCCATGGAAATCCGTCAAGTAGTTTCAGAGGAGTAGTCGCTCCAAGTTTTTACTAAATAACTCTATGTAAACAAAGATGGCCGCTGGCAGCCATGTTTAACTTCGAATCAAAACGATTTTCGACAAGGACCAACATCATGTCATGCTGATCATTTTAGAAAAAGTCCCATATCAATATCACTTAGAGTTTTTAAGTAGTCGCTACAAACTTTTTTAAAAATCTATTTTTAGTTTTGGCGGCCATCCTGGATTTCACATCAACATGAATTTTTGCTAGGTTCAACTAGACTTCATGGGCAACATTTCTGTAAAGTTTTATGAAAATCCATTTAGTAGTTTCAGAGTAGTCGTCGCTACAAAAAAGGTTTACTGACGGACAGACGGACGGACGACGGACACCGCACCACGGCATAAGCTCTAAAAATAGAAATGTCACCAATAAGTGACAAATACCCTCGAAAGTGTGGACTCATTTGATCTTTGACCTCCAAGTGTGACCTTGACCTTTGAGGTACGAATCCGATTATTGTACAGGACACACCTTCTCACTGTGGTTAATTTGCGTGAAGTTTCATGGAAATCCCTTCAGTTCTTCCAAAGTTATGGCTGAGACAGGATTGTTTCGGAAGGAAGGACACGCAACAAACGACAAATTTGACATCTGATTTCCAAGTGTGACCTTGACCTTTGAGGTAGGAATCATTATCTGATTATCATTATTGCACACGACACACCTTCTCATTTGCTTCTTCTCATTGTGGTTCATATTTGTGTCAAGTTTCATGGAAATCCCTTCATGGACATGATACAAAACAAATAGAGTATGGTCTCATCTAGTTCATCAAATTAAATACCCCCATCTTGATGTTCAAACCAACTCGGTGAGACCATATTCTATCTAATACTTAATGATATATTTTGCACAGTAGTAGCACAAAGCTACTGTTATTCTAAAAATAACAAACACATTTTATTAAAAAAATATTATCTATTATTTATCACAGTTAATGCACAAACAGTTAATGCACACAAACGCACGATGATAGGTCAGGTCTGTATTCCCATTGGTTGCCATAGAAACCAGCACATAAATAGCCACCTGGGCCTTTACCACCGAACTCTGGGCCTGTTATCACGAAATCTGGGACTAGGTTGGAAAACTGAAATAAAATAATAATAGTGCTTTTTCTATTCCTTATAAAACTGGAAACAAATCAAAACAAGAATTACTATGTAGGAGTTATACATGTATTCATAATTTTCCATTACCAAGATGTTGAGATTTTACCTTATTTTCAGTACTAAGGTGATACAATTTGTGTTACTCAGTTTCTATCCTTAGGATCTATAGTAAAATAAAAATCTAAGGCAGAGTAAACAAACAATAATTTTCAAGACTGGATTTTGAAAGATAAGATATATTGAATGAATTTGCTTAGAAGTGCATGAAATATGCAGGTTAATTTGCTTAAATGTGCATGAAATATGCAGTGTTTTAAAAAAGTCACACTGTAAATACCTTACTGTTTACCGTAAACTTGGTTGATCATGAACAACTATGATAAAGACTGAGCCTATTAGTGGGGCAGATTGGTGACATATATTGGTAAAATTGTGCATTTTGTGATAAAAGCACCAAACTTGACACATAGCTAGACAATACTCTGCTAAACATTTCTGGCTATGGACCCACGTCAGATTTTGAAAAATGGCCGCCATTTTCAAAATGGCCGCCAAATATTCCATAAAGAATTAATGAAGCCCATAATTAATTGATTTCATCAAAACCTGTTATTGTAAATACACTAAATTCAGAACATTGATAGACAATAAAATATGCCATATAATTTGGGTCATTTTTTTTCTTCAAAATGGCCACCATTTTCAAAATGGCCGCCAAAAACCACTGTTTTTTTAAAAAAAATAATTTATAAAGCAATCAAAATGTTGATGTGTTTTACAAAGGGTGTTGTCTTAATATATTTATGTGTATGTCTATACTTCAATAAATAGTTGTTAGATACACCCCTATACTTCAGGGGTTAGAGGTTTTACACATGTATACATACTATGCAACTTTGAGACTAGTTTTGTCTCAGTTGTCTTTAGCCTTAAGCATTTCTGAAGTGTGTTTAAGTTTCAGTCTCATCTCTATTAGCGGCTTTTAGTATATAATAACTCGTAAGTATACATCCAGTGACTTGGTAAAACACTATTAAAGGTATACGCAACAATCTTGAATCATTTATCAAGCATCCAAATTGATTAATCCAATATCAGGTTAACTTTAAAACTTCTTGCATATACTTAAATACAATGCAGAATTTTTAATTGTTTGTGGTTATTGTATTACAAGTTTTAATCTTGTATTGGTGCAATATATTCCCCAATGAGTAATATGTAAAACTAATTTGCTTTGAACTATTTACATAATTATAAAAACTGATTTTAAAACATGCATATAAAGTAACAAAACTAATGGGACGCCGCAGGTTATAAAAAAATCAAGCTTGCCGAGTCTTCTAAACTCTTGGAGAAAACATATCGGAAAGGATGCTTAAACAATATTTTTCATCTCCAATTTATCGGAATTAAGATTTAATTACGACCTTAAATTACATTTGTTGATTTAAACAATATTAACAAGACACTATCAGAAAACAAAATCTAAAAGAAGTTTGTTATATACACAAATTCAAATGTAATAAGTGGTCATATCATTTGAACATTTTCAAAATGACAGCTAACATAAATGTAATCTTATCTTACTATCTATGATCTGAATGGTATAAATTTTCTTAATCACAGTCACAGTACCCAACATCCCATTTTTAAAAGACTGTAAACATCATTTCTGCTTTAACACTTCGTTTTAAATTGCAACACACTTGTCTCTTTGACATCTACATTTAATAAATCCCTTGCAAACGCTGATGCCTGTGGTAGTGTTATCGAGAATGGCTTCAACATACCCTCTTCCAACCGCAGTCACCGGATGTAGGCATTTCAAAGGTGGACCTAAAGGCCATGTCTCCAACAATGTCCAATTACAACCTGTAAACAACTCGGTAGGTGTCCTTGAAAAGAGCTATATCAATTGGTGACATGGACTTGTTGTATCTTGGAACCATTGAATGTCAACCATTCTTTGCGACATCAACAGCACTTCCTTTTGTCGAACATGCACTTCCTGTTGTCATACATTTTCCAACAAGAACAAATTTTGGAATTGGAAAGCTTGTTCAACCTCAACATAGTATTGCCAGATTCTCCATGCACAGGTTTTACCTTTTTCAGCAAATGAAGATATTTCATTGCATCTAGTAAGTGTAAAAAGCAACTATTCGTCTTATTTTATATGAACTAATGAATAGGCAATACAGTGTGCAACGAATCACCTAAAGTGATTCCTAGCTCCTAAAACTAACACATAGCTCATCTAACTGTATTTACATTACCACTGCTATAACAAGTAATACAACGTCTGTGTCTACTGTATATAGCATAAGTTTAATGAAGTATTGTTTGCCACCTGCATCACATGCATTGTATCGTATCATCTTAGTGAAATGATCGAGATCAGTCCTAGATTCTCGTTGTCTGATACAAGGCACATCTTCATCTCTGTTTTAATGAACGTGTTTTTAGTTTCTCTTCTAGCCGCAACCGATTGCTATGCCAGTTAGCCAGAGCTCTGATTTTGTTTTGCATGATAGCCGTCACATACTAAACATTCTGCAAGTGACATTCAAAAATGTGTAAAGGATCTTGTTGATCATACTTACTAATGTTTTCCAAGCATTAAAATGCATTTTAAGGCAGCTCGCATAGTCTGATTAAAATCCAAAAAAGTTTTCCAAAGTTAGAAAAGGCTGGTGAGACACCCTAATCTGCTGTTAATCGGAACCTAATATGATACATATATATGCGAGAAAAGAAAGCAAGTTATAGCATCTGTTGTAGGTGACCACTGAGGAAAGAAAACATGTTCTGGTTTATCTGTTTAAAGACATACTTGGTTATGTCATCTATAAGCTCTGTTACAAATGTGTCATGCTTTGCATTACATAATTTACCTATTTGTTGCAACTTCTGTCACACGAGAGTCATCTATGTAATGTAAGTCAAGTACCAGTAAAACCTCAATATTGTCCTTAAATATATTTTCTAACTCCTCTACTGTGTCACTCAAACTGTCTTACGAATATCTTTAACTTGTTCATGATGGAAAAGATCAGAGTTTTTTCATAGGCAGCACCTGATGAATTATTGCGATAACTGAAATTAACAGATAACTCTAACCATATCTGGTTCAGAGATCATCCAGTGTGGAAATTGCGATGTGTATACAGCACCTACTGCACCTGCATCTTCTTTCACAATCTTGTATTTCTGCTTGTGAGCTAGTTTATTGGGTATTGATGAGACAACACTAATGAAGTTTATCTCACACACAGAGATGACTAATTTTAAGATTTAAAGTGTAACTGAACAGTACTGCAATTGCGAACTTTTGGTTTCTCTTTATGATCGTCATGTGCAATATGCAATGGTTTAAGGCGTAAGCCCGGTTTACCATAAGTATGGTAATCACATAATGAATATGCAATGTCATAATTGCCTCATGGGCACTGGTCCATCTATAATCTTCAAACAAGTCTCAGATTGTTTTAAGTACCTCCATTTTAAATACGAAGGTTTCAACGCAAAATGCCATTATGATCTTCACATTGGGTTTCAGGCCAATTTCATTTCTGCTCGGCAACTATATAGTTTTGACGCAGTTAATCCGTTAGAATAAGATGTCTTCACGTTTAGGTTTTGTTTAGGTTTTGTCTTGTAAAT
Source organism: Cyrtodaria siliqua (assembly GCA_037043455.1). Classification (NCBI taxonomy): domain Eukaryota; kingdom Metazoa; phylum Mollusca; class Bivalvia; order Adapedonta; family Hiatellidae; genus Cyrtodaria; species Cyrtodaria siliqua. Next base: position 5,237 of record JAWPHD010006280.1, on the reverse strand, counting down.
AAGGTTTACAAAGTCAATGTATTTTAGGGTTTTATAAATATATTTATAATGAAGTTTCTGATAAGAAAATTAGTTTAGTACCCTTCAGAAATTCCAAAGGCTGGGGAAAACCTAGAGTCAACCGGAAGTGAAATGTGATTTAAACTTGTAAATCCCTCAACACATTAACCATAGGGTGCTTCTAAATAACTCTTTATTACAATATTAACAAACAAATAATATGCCAAGACAACTGAGTGTACAAATTCAACATATTAATTACTTTCTTACAAACAACTATTAAACGAATTATAAATTTTACTATTTTCAACACATTTTGGCGGCCATTTTGAAAACGGTAGCCATTTTGAACTTAAAATATACCCAGATTGTATTGCATGACCCTTTGTCTATTATTTTGCGGAATTTGTTGCGATTGCCATAATATATGTTGTTAAAACCTTATACATATAGGATCAACTGATTATTTATTACATATTTGGCGGCCATTTTGAAAAACGTGGCCATTTTGAAAAATCTGGCATGGGTCCATAGCCATTTTTTTTCAGTATGGTATTGTCTAGCTATGAGCAAAGTTTGGTGCTTTTATCAAACAATGCACATTTTTTTCACCAATCTGCCCCACTATATCACCTACCAAAACTTAGAGGTGTGACAAATTTCTGGTGGTTCAGGGTAAAAGCTGTACCTTAACGTACATTCCGAAACATAACTGAAAAGGCAGGTGCGTAGTACTTGGAATACCGAAAGTAGTAATGAATAGTTTAGCTTAGTGTAAACTAATTCAAAGAGATGTAAAATAGAATAAATGGACCAAATATCGGCAGTATGTACGGTATGGCACGGATTCTATTTATTACCTAATTACATCTGATAGATGTATTACTAATAGTTCTAATATACGATATAAATAAATTTGCTTTTGTCTTATATATGTTATACATCCTACTTATACTGGTAATTTCCTTTAGTGTCGTTACACTAGTAAGCTAAATGATTCAATTCTTTTTCAGTATTACCCGTACCACGCACCTGCTATTTCCGTTACATTTCAGAATGTACGGTACGGCTTTACCCCACCAATTTCTGGTCACTGATTGGTCAGTCTATTTTGATGATGCTTTATCCAAATAATGAATGTTTAGGTATCTGTAATAACTCAACTTATACCTGTAATGTGTGTTTAAACAAGGCAATCTCGGATGGAAATGCAATTACCAATATAAGATGAGAAATATGACAAGAATTTTATTTGAAAGTAATAAGAACTTCAAATATTTAAACTATAAAGTCCCATTATTCATTTGAAAACGCAACACGTGGTATTTTTTGAATTTCTAGAGATGTTAAAGATGTTAAAGTTGAATGTGTTTTAACTGAAAGAAGTAGAGCAGATCTTATGCAACTGTTTATTGCCATATATTAACCTTTGTGACAAAGAGACTAGTGTACTGACATAAAATATAATCCTGATTTGAACTGGGACGAAAACTGAAACGTCATATAGAGCCCTGATTTGAACAAAAAAACAATGGACTGAAAACAATCAACTCTGATTATTTCCGGAGCCGTATTTATCCCGGACTCAGAAAGCTGCTACGGGTGTTTGACTGTGCATAAACAAACTGTGCTTTCGTAAGATTTGCGAGTAAATAACAGGGACGCAGTCTAATTGGTTTACGGTTAACTTATCGGTACTTTACTGCAGAATTAATTTAAATTTCAGGGATACAGTCTATAAATCTGTTCTCATCGTACGAATACAGCTTGTTCCAAATCAGTATCATCCCTGATTAGCGAGTGATGTTAAACTTTATTAAAGGGACACATGGCAAACTTGATTTTTTAAAAGCTTGCGGCTTCCCGTTTAGTTTTTATTCATAACTTTCAAATCATCAAAATAATTTGACCAATCAGCAATCAATACAATACAAGACCTGCACATTCTGGTAGGGGGTAAACTCGGTGTTTATCGCTGGTGCTCAACTGACTTTAGCCCTTTATAAAACTAGTTTGTTGTGATAATTATATTAAAACCTTTTTTTTGTGTGTACATCTATGTATCTTCTTTTGGTGTTGTCTGATTTTAAAACACCAATATGGATACATTTAATTTAAATCATGGGTCTAATATTTTCATTTTTCATATAGAAATTGAGGATAAAGTCCGAGTAAACCCCTTTATTTTCACCTACTTAATACCTCAACCTACTGGAAGTTGACAGATGCGAAAGTTATGAATACTTAACTTGCATTTGTTCAATAATTAATTAGAAGAATAGCATAAAGGTTGAATATTAATAACTGCTTGTGTGTACAGCTATATATGTATCTCCTTTTGGTGCCGTCTGCTTTTAAAATAAGCAACACCTCTTCAATCATTAAACGGAGTTAATGAAACTTTAACTTTAATAAGCATCTTCTAAAGAGTTTGACTACTCCGCTACACTGCTACTTATTGACCATTTTTCAATAATAAAAAAAATCTTAAATTAAACCCTTTCTTCTGTTGTAAATATACATTGCTAAAATCTGAGATTACCTTCACAGACACTATCTTTCTTTCAATCCAGTTGCTATTATACTGGTTGTTTATAAATGTAAGGCCATCCTTAAAAATAAATTTGTTTGCTGTTTCCCGACCCTGGATTTTATAAGTGGGTAGGTAGGTGAATTTATTTTTTTGACCAAGACAGTAAAAACCTTTAGAAATGAAAGAAAAATATATTAAAAATAGTAAAAAAAAAAGATATCTTAAAGAACTGCCATAAAAAGTTTTGGGTAGGCCCTTTTTCGTGGGTAGGTAGGGAAACAGCAAACCAACAATTTTTTATGGTCGGCCTGATCAATTTTAAATTGTCTTTTTGTTTATAACTATGATAATTTATCATACATTCTAACCAAGATATTTTCCAAATTCCTCACATTCCAACCATGAAACAACATTCTATTTAGTGATCCATTACACATACTATTTCAGATGTCTATCATATTCATATTATAACATTATACAAAACAGATACCAAAATTAAAAACATGTCTCATGATGACTAGTGTATCTAGTGCTCTGACATCAGTGCTTAAATCTTTCATGATAAATGTGTTTTGATTGTTGACATTTACAAATATTTCTCAGTGCAAGAATATTCATAATCGCTAAATATTAATAACTAAATCAGAACACAATAATAACTAACGTTGCTAACTTAGAACACAAGAATAACTAACGTTGCGACGTTGAGTCGTGACGTCAACAAAGTGTTGCTGACGTCGACGTCATCCGCCGATAACGTTCGATAAAGCGAATATTTGTTTGCATAAACGTAATTTAAAATGTAACAAATAGATTATTTAACTGCTGGGATCGATTATTGGGTAATCCTTAACTTGATGGTAGACGTTCTTTGTTTTTCACTCACTCGCATGCGCTCGTTCGTGAAAAGAACCACACGTCTACCACTCGTGAAGGATTTCCCTATAATCGATCCCAGCAGTTAAATAATCTCTATTTTTCTAACATCTACACACTGTTCACTTTTTATCATATTCATTCCCCTTACTGTTTTCTTATGTAACTGTTATGACCGGCTTGTGATACTTTTATCACTGTTTTCTTGTATTGCTGTACTGCTTTGATAATTTCTGTTATGCAGCAGCCATACTTGATCATAGACCTACATACATTATATATATCCACATATAGGTCTATGACTTAATCAATAAATATTCGATCATCGACTGGTTGGGTGTAACTGATGATCGATCAACATGATCAAGAAATTTCAACCAATACGACTACTAACAAATTTGTTTCCAGGTTACTTACTGGAGATCTTGTCATGGGAGGGATGGTCGGGGTCGCCAGCGACACCACGTCCTGTAGGCCCTCTAGACTGGCACCCATCAACAGTAATGCCAGATGAGTGTTGCCATTTGGAGCTAAAGACAGTACACCAGTCCGGCCTTGACGGAATTTACAACTTTCTACAGACGCACCATCTAAAAACAAAGAACATTTGACTTTACCGGTAATAAGCTATCAATAAATAGAGTATATTTGTTGTTTTGAAGTGAATAACATGTTTTATTTCCTTGAGAAGTGAGAAAACATTGTATTTTCATGAATGCGAAGCATGAGTGAAAATATAAAAGTTTTCTCACTTCGAGATGAAATAAAATATGTTATTCATGACAAAACAACAAAATAAATTTTCTTTTTATTTTATGATTTTACAAACAATTTTTTGGGAAACTAAGGCAGAACAACAAGGGAGGCAATTTCAATAACTAAGTCGCTTTACACTTTTCTTGCCAGACTACAAAAAATACTCCAAAGATATTTTATTTATACCCAAATAGAACACATGTATTAATATATTTATTAACTTTTACAATCCATTTCAAATGATTAATTGTTTGAATAGAACTGTACAACTTTTTTAAAAAAGTAGTCCCGGCAGCTACTGTGAAAATAAAACTTTATATTTCACAATGTGAAATAACACTTTTATTTCAATGATCAAATACAGTATTTCATTGCTTATCATAAAATAAATGGGATTTATTAGCAAAACATTAATTTTAATTGCCAAACTATTGTTTTATATATTATAAACAAAAGTGTGATATTTTTGTGTTCTTCATCAAGTCTTGATATTATTCAATGTGAGTTAGACATCATTTTGTACTGTGACATTATCATCTTTTTTGAAGGGACATGATGCAATCGGACAAGTGGCTGGTGTCACTTGAAATACAAATGAAATCCACCATATTTGCTACAGGGCTATTCCATTAAAACATACATGGGACCCCAGGAAGGCATTTTTGAAACTGAACACCCACCCGTAGAATGAAACATAGAGTTTAGAGAACCAAATTATTTGGAAAATAGGGTTCACCCACAGATGTTTATTAAATTGCCTACCTGGTGTCCCGGTTATGTTTTAATGAAATGAATAGCCCTTATTGTGAAGAAAGACCTTGAACTGTATTTATATCTATAGTACTCAAATACCTTTTGATAAATGTACTGGAATAGTTTTCAGGAAAGCTTCAGTGTGTATATTTTCAGCAGTATTTCCAATAATGATCACATTTGTACTATCTGCAAAAGACAACAGAAAGGTATAATTATATATATATATTGCCATAGTATAAATTATCTCCCTTTAATTTATTTACTGAATTGACAGTAACCTCAAGATCCGGCACCTTTCCTTGTCACTGTCTTAATA